>VZSG01000668.1:113617-155254 GCA_013398315.1 Nothoprocta pentlandii
AAGTCTGTTGGCAACTAAAACTTGACCTGTTGCTGGCAGCAGCTGCCAAACCTGACTTACTCTGGCCTTATTTTGTGCTCCTGTTGAACATGGCTCTGCTGCTTGTGCAGTCTGGTCAACTGCATTGGAGAGGTGGGAGAAGGACCTGTAGGAACGTGATCCTTGGCACCCAATAATATGTGCTAAGTACTTGGTAAAAATGTGGCAAGTGGTCAAAATGGGTGCTAAGTGTGGTATTGTGCTAGTTAAACCTTGCCAGGCAAGGAAGGTCTGGGGGAAACCTGAGCCAAGTTCCTTGCTGTCCATGTTAAGCAGCAGGCGGAGGAGCGAAGTGCTGCTGTCTCCCGCTATGAGGCAGGATTTAATTGTGTGCTCTTGACATAGAGGTAGTAAATTAAACATAGGGACTAAAAATGGAAGTACTTAATGGAAGAGCGGGTGAGCAAGAAAGCTGCTTTCTTGCCTCTTCTTTCAGTGCTTGAGTATCTTTCCATCAGCTTGGCAGGGCAGTTTCCCCTGCTTTCTTCTATTGCAGGCATGGGGTTTTGCTTCCCAGTTCAAGTTGGCCAAGTGGTTAAGTGAGAAATGAAGGAGTGAGGGAAAGATTGCCCTGTGTCTGAGCACTGTAATTAATAGTGGTTTATGTGACTTGGAGAGTTATTACTGGTCTGTATAAACGTCACGGAGGACACGGAATGAAATGGAGGGTTACTAGATGAGATGTCCTGGAGTTTGGATGGCAGTTATGAAACTTGTCAAAAGACAGGACTTGAAATCACACCACACAGGAAGGATCAAGATTTATACTCCTGTTTCCATGATCATGTGCTTAATTTGGAGATGGAAGCATTTGGTCTTTGGTCTTGTTCCACGGAGTGCAGCATCGTTTGCCTGCACTTGGTCTTGTGGGGAAAGCACCAGCTGGAGGAGAGGCTGCCCTGTGAGCGCTAGAGTGTGGCCTCAACAGACCCGAAAAAGGGACATGTGCCGAAAAGAGAAGGAGAACACAGTAATCTCCGCATTTCTGCACAGTATTAAAGCTATGCTGGAAGAGATGGGTGCAAAAACTGTGCAAGTGGTGAGATTACCTTAGTTGTGAGCTGTTATAAGGACAGGGTTAGATTTCAAGCAGATTTTCCTTGTACATAGTAGTTTGGGAATGGTGGGCAAGTAGGGTAGGAGAAAAGATGGAAGGTACAAGGTACTATGCTAGGTTTATCTGCCAAGCCGTGCTCAAGAGGAAATTGAAAAGGAAGAGGAATAAAAATGTGAGGAGGAGAAGAAAATAAGATATCAAAGGCAAGAGCCACTGGTTCTCCCATTTCTGCCTCTTTGGGAGCTCTGTGATATTCCTGCAACTGCTATGCTAAATAGAGATGAGCTGAACCAGAAAGGGGAAAATGTGAAGGCACGGAATTTAAATGAAGAATTATATGTGTGTTTTAACCTATTAGATAACGCTCTGTGCTGAAATGCTAATTATTCCTAATTGTGATATTTGCTTTGCCCATGAATAAAATATCACACATCTAATAAAATATGCAGTGAAAATGATTATAAAATTCCTCTTGGAGTCTTTCATGCAGATTTAAAGGATTTAATCTTTTATTTTTCATCGCTTTTTAAATCATTAACTTTCTATAATCAGTTGGATTGCTAAGGCCAGTATCCACTGAACCTTACAATAATTGCTTGTTTTGCAGAACCATTTTTTGTTAGTCCAGCCATGTCTTTCTCACAGTGATGGTGATTTCATTATAATAATTCACTTGTGATGAGTCAAAATCTAAGAGCACCACTCTGGTGATGTGGAAAGCAACGCTGGGTTTTATAACCTTGTGAGAAATGCACAGTGCAGAGGGTGGCGTGTTGGGGGACCTCCGTGTTGGGCCTGCATTTGCTACCTCTCTCCTTACCGTGTACAAATGTAAGGAATAGCCGCTTTGGCAGATGGATTTTTCACACAGGAATGAGAAAAGTGCAGGGAGCAGGTTTTCCTGCCTGGGAATTCCAGTGCTCGGAGCCCGTGATCAGGAGCTGGATGTGATAATAGAAGGTCGTTTGATTTGTCTTCAGATGTAAGAGTCACAGAGTGATTATGGTTGGAAAAGACCTTCAAGATCATGGTGTCCAAACTGATGTCCCATGAGTGCCTGGTGGAGCTTGGGCTCCTGAGCTGCTGAGATGTGTTTGAAGATGTCCCTTGTCTGTCTTAGGTGACCAGAAACTGTCTGCAGAGTCACTTTGCTGAGGGCAGCCACTGCTGCGTGTTAATTGCCATCCAGGAGCGGGGAGAGGCCTAAAGCTACGGCCTTCACAGGGGACAGGTGCTGCTCCATGCACTTGGTCCTCTTGCATTCCCGACAGTGCTCCAGCACCAATGTTTTGGAATTTTAAAACAGCAGTTTTAAAAACACTTTATGGAGAAGTTGTTAAAGGGGAAAAAGTGGGTAGGAAAGATCTGTTGGTTGCTCAGTGAAGCCAATGCAGAGAAGGGTGGTGTGGACTCTGTTTAATGGAATGAAAGATTTATAGCTATTGTTGCATGTAGTAAAATATATATACTTGTCTCCTCTTAGTCACTGTTTTTATTTGCTTCTTTCCTGTGTTCCTGGTTCATGGCAGTCTGCTGTGTTGGCAGCTAGGTTCTGTACTCTTAAATATTTGTTTTTCTTGTGGGGGAGAGTAAAGTTAAACAGATATGAAATAACCTTAGAAAGATACTTGTTATTTGGCCAGATAAAGCTGTGTGTTCTTTCTTTGTCGGGAATTCCTCTTACTTGGCCTCTTTTGAGACAAATATGCATCTAAATATATGGTATTACTTGCCTAGATTAATATTAATCCTTCCTTACCTCTTCCCTTTGTGATTTTAAAGGCCTAAGCAGTGTGGTGGAGTATAGGCCAATATACTTGCTCTAAATACTTCCTAGAAATGCACCGCTTGGGTACTGCTAAATTTTCTCTCCTATGCTGCCATTTAATAGCTAGCTGTGGAGTAGGTATTTATGTACAAAACATAAATGCACACTTTTTCTGTAGTTAGAGGGTTTACTCTTTTTGAAAACAGTTGCCTGGATTTTTTTTCCCCTCTTTAATTTCAGATGAACATCTTTTTTTTTTCTGGCCTGTAAGCAACAGCACAGAGACTTGGGAGGCTTTTTACTTACAGGCAGGAAGACTTAACATGAATATCAGCCGGGAAATGTCACCCTGCTGTGCTAGAAGCTGTACAAATGGGAAACACAAACTTGGGCTGTCAGGAGATTCACGACGAAGTAAAAGAGAGGACTTGGATCTCTCTGCAGCTCAGGTGTTTTGTACACCAGGAAACCAAGTTCCTAGTCTTTGGGGATGTTTTGAGAGACAGACTCTTACATGCCTGTTGGTGAACGATTGCTATGGGTATGAAAGGAGCAAATGGGGGTAGATGTGTGTGCAGGGATGTGCTGCAAGCACAGCTAGAGGCTGCCTGGTCTCCGTGCTTCCCTGGTGCTGCTGCTTTCTAGCAAAGGTGGCATTTAATGGTGTGGACTCAGGTAACTGACAGGCAGTGAAGGGCAGGCATGTGCATCGCCAATGACACTCGTTAGTTTGGCCAAAGAAATATTGCCATTATCCCATGAGTTGTTCTCGATGTATTTTTCACTGCCTTTGTGTAGGGATGTGCTCACGCTGTCTCCCTCGTATGTGCTCACGTGCTGTCTTTGAGGGCTCAAATATTTCATAATACAATACTGGAGATGTCTAGATAGAAAAAAAGCAGTAGATGGATAAGATGCATGTTGCAAAACATGCACATTTGTTTAAAGGAGGTATTTAAATATAATCAATGATTTGGAAAGCATCCAAAACCTCATTAGTTAGCCTTATTTTGTTTTTATAACATGATCAAAATATTATTGAGACAATCTAGACAAATGCTAGGAATGGCCATCCTGTTCCACAAGTGCACCCTGCATAGGCATGAGAAATGGGTATCTACTTGAAAAAGATGTGTCTTGGTTTTGCTGGCTGTGCAAAGAGGGCAAAGCGAAATGGATGGGGAGGGTGCCTGGGCAGCAAGCATGTGTGGCCCAGCTACCAGGTACCCAGGCTAAGGTACTAGCTTGGCAGGGTATGACTGGGAAGTGCCAAGGGGTGAGGCGTTGGGTTGGTCCATTAAGAGGAATATGATCAAAAATGTGTACAGAGAACAAGAAATCTCGAAGATAATGCTGAGCTTCAGGGAAAATTAAACCTTAGGCTGGGGAATGGTTCCATCTCTCATCATCCCCCAGTGCCATCTCTTGTGTCTCAGCATGCTGGATGGCTCCAAGCGTCTCATGCCTTGGTGTTACCCTTCTGATGGGCTAATTTTGGCTTTCTGTGTGCACTGAACTACTGTTGGTCTCCACCTCACCTCCATGTAGGCCTTGCTGCTTTGCCTGGCCAGTGAGAGGAAGGGAGCCATAAAGCTGTAGCTTCTGCTCCACGTTTGACCCAATTTTGGAAGGAAGTCAAGGAAAAATAGCAAGCGTGTCTCTGTTTTCAGGGGCCGTGGTGTCTTTGGGGGAAAGCATCTAGGTTTCTCCTCATGAATGGCTGCATAATTCTCAAGAAAAATTAGATGTCTCATCAGTTCAGTTTGGAAGTGGAACCGCCTCCAAGTTTATCTTGTGGCATATGGGTTTGCTTGCCCCATTGGGGCTAACGTTGGGCTTTCTGTCGGTATCTGCCTGGTCTGACCTCAGCTCAAAGGACAGCCACTGACTTATGTTTGCTTTGGATGAGGCACATTAAGATTGGGGGTTAATGAGTTTTTAAGTATATTTCTGTTGGAAATCCATGGTCTTGTATAACAGGGCTGAATGATGTATGGGAGGATGAGGTAAATATCTCCTCAGGGGAAGATAGATAATGATACCAATTGGAAATTGCTATTGCTGAAAATCGTCTTCTGCCAGATTTAGGAATGAAAAAATGTTATTCATTAAAGTATCTTTTTTTTTTTTTTTTTTTGAAAGCATTTTTCCCCGTTTTTTGCAAGACCGCCAGATGTCCCTGAGGCTGGAATTAATTGGCTCTTTGTGTAGCATCGAGTAAGGAGTATAACTGTTTTGAGAAAGTGCTTGGTTTATAGACTCCTGTCTAGAACATGAAAGGGAGAGGCACCCTGGCCTTATATAAACAAGATCCTTGCCTCACTTGTACCAATAGCTTGGAGTAGCGAGTAGCATATTGAGATTGTCAGCGCCCGTCCTTGGGAACTTGTTAAAGCTGTTCCTGTAACCCCCAGCTCTTCCTTGTGCCTAATTCGCCCTGTACAAGCCTGCCTGTTGGACTTGCTTCTCTGCTCACCTCCAGGCATCTGCAATGAAGAAGGAAATAACTGCCACTTAGAAATAACCAACACTTGCTTTTCAAGGCAGCTTCATTAGTAAGAGCCGTGGAAAGGTATTTTGTGAAAGGTGTGTTGTTATTTGAGAGTAGCAGTAGAGGTGAATTGTGGTTCGCTTCCCAAGTTCCTTCTGACTGCTTTGGATTCTGAGGGGTTTCCCATCCTCGTGGTCTTCAGGAGCGCTGTCTCGGAGGCCAATCCCTAGGGTAGGAAGAAGCGAGGGGCCGGCAGCAGATGTAAGCTTTGCAATAGCTCTTTTATGGGGTCTTGACAAGGATGTCTTGGAGCTGCTGCATTAAAATTCCACAGTGTTAGCCTAAATGTAATAATGCTCTGACAAAGTGCTACTACCATCTGCTATGGAGGATTAGTACTATTTAAAAATCTCCGTAATTCCCAGAAAGAGTAGAGGAGTCATGGAGTGAAGAAAGTCTAGCTCTAAATTAATATTGAGTTCAGGGATTCACAAATGCCTTGTGTGGAGCGCTGCCTGCTAGAGACTGAGTCGCACTCTCAGCTCGCTTGGATTGGGAAACACTTGGGGTTTATGAACAGAGCGATCCTCTATTTCTAGCAGGGTAGGACTTGGCCCTCGGTTTTGCAGCAGTCCTTGCTATTTGCAGTGACTTGGCATTCACATCACAGTAGCCACAAATAGAGCTTCTATGGCAAAGAAACTCAAGGAAAAATTTCCTACCAGTGAGGGTGACAGAGCTCTGGAACAGGCTGCTCAGAGAGGTGGTGGAGTCTCCTTGTCTGGAGATCTTCAAAACCTCCTTGAACGCAGCCCTGTGCCATGTGCTCTGGGTGTCCCTGTGTGTGCAGGGGGGTTGGACTAGATGATCTCTAGAGGCCCTTTCCAACCTTAGGGATTCTGTGATTGTAATGGACTCCCTGTGGTATTTGGATAGTTTTGCTGGTTAGCCAGTCCTCATCATGTAGTCGTCATGACCAAGGAGGAGTTCTTGGCTTGGCGTTCCCATAGGGTGTTGCAACCTAAATGCCTTTCCTGTGTGTAAAGGTGATCTCCGCTTAGGGAATGGTCTCTTGTTGACCACGTCCTTAGTAGCAGAGAGGTTCCTCATCCCTGGATGTCTCACCTCATTTGGCAGGAGTGATAAGAGGGCCAGGTCACTTACAGCCTTCTTCAAAAATCAACATGACTTGCAGGTGTGTGCTAGGAAATGCTTTTTGCAGTGGTATTAAAGCACTGGAACAAGCAGCTAAATTATGCTTGGTATTTGAAGATGGCAGCAAGAAGAGACATCTAGTAATGACAACATGCATATAGCGGATGAACTGCTAGTCTAGCAAGATCCATATGGGACAAGTGAAGAGAAGAAGTGGAGAGAAAGAAGACACTTCTGCTATCCATCCTGGAAGGAAAAATAGCTTAAAGGGCTTAGCTCTGGAGTTCCACATTAACAGATGAACTTTATGGAACTTCCAGTTGAGGGGAAAAAAAAAAAAGAAGAAAACCCTGCTGCCAGAAGCATCTTGAGTGTCTGTTTCTTCTTTTCCTTAAAGGGTTCATTGAGTTTGGTTCCTTTCTGGAGTCTGTCTAATAGGAAATGCTCTGCAGAGAACAGGTCGTGTCTCACTTGCCTTTGGCTGAAAGGCTGTGGGCCAGCTTGGCTTCCTGGGGCGCGCAGCTTTTCCGTGTGCCCGGCGCTCCAATGGATGCCTGTTCCAGCAGGATCCCCTTCTGAGAGCAGCTCTCCTAGATGAAATGCCAGCTCTTACCTTTCATTCTTATTTATCATTTTTCAGTGCTGAAAGCACAACTGGAATGGACGGTTTATTTGAAGAGTCATGACTCTCTCATAAAGAGCTTGACCTCCCCCTGCACCTCTCCTCGCTTTTCCTGCGGAAAAAGCTAATTACTGCTGAGCTAAATGAAAGGCTCGTGGGCAGACTCCTGCACAGTCCAAGCAACTGGGCTGTTTTGTGCTATCACTGAGATGTATTTTAGTTTATCCAGTATGAGAGAGGGAGTGCAGAGAGCCGACTGCTACTGTGGCAGTGTGGTGAAGGGGGGTTACTGGGGCCGTGACAATACGGTCTAACCATAAGGCTGGTTCTTGTCACGCGATTGCGCATCCTTAAATGTTTAACATAGCTTTAAAAGCTACTTGAGTGCTGGCAGACTCCAAGCAAGTATTAGCTGGGACCAAACATGATGGGGCAGCGACTTGTAGTAGAGCTAGTTGGGCAGAAGCTTTTTGGGCAGCAGCTGCCCCCAAACCCCCTCTCTAAATGGCACGGGACCCGACCCTGTCCCCTCGTGCTGCTTGGTGCCCATGCAGGCCCGCCGGGACCCGGCCCTCCTGGTTGAGGTGCCACTCTCTGGGTGCAGGGAGCAGCCCTGGGCGAAGCTGTTGCGTTCCTGCCCTCTCGCTGTCCTTGTCAGCTCCGTTTTCCTGCTCTTGTGGCCCTGGACAATGCTGCAGTGTTTGTGTTTTCTGAAAGGCCACGCGAGGCTCCGCTAATAGTTCCAGTCAGAAAGTACGTGGGAAACAGTTCTGCTCGTGTTACCTCTTACTTTTCCCCATCTGTGCTGGCAGATGATATTTATAAACACGGCAGAATTCTTTTGGAATCGAATACTTATCAAAATCCTCTCAGCGCTGCTTGTTTTTGAGCCTGCTCCTTGTAGGGCAGCGTTGGGGGCGCTCGCGACGGCCCCTGCAGCGCTGGGCAAAAGCTGCCGTGGTCCCACACGCCGGGAGAGCCCAGAGTGGCCTTGGGCCGGGCCCAGGGGCTCGCCTGCCTGGGCACAGGACCAGCCTCACTGCCCTTAGCCTTAGCTTAGTATGCAGTCTGTGTTTGCCTGCTTCGGTAGGCAATCAAAGTGAAAAGAAGGGAGAGAAGTGTTGTTGTTTTTTAACCTCTTTTTCTCCTAACCTATAGTGTGTTGGAGTTTATGCAGCAGCACGGGGAAGCGTTTTGCATACGTTTGCTTTTGTTTTATGCAAGGGGATGTTTTTGCCTTCAGCTGCTGAGGCTTCTGCCTGAGTACAGCCTTGAAATAGTGTTGAACTTGGAGGTTTTTCTCACTCAGTTAAGATCAGAAAGAACTTGTCATTGTCTCATCTCAGTTGCTGGGCAGCCCAGACCACAGGGTCTGTTTGAACGTTTGGCTGATAGTGTCTGGAACTTTATTCCCATATTATTTCTTCTCTGGGGAATGGCTCCTACTAGAGGAGTCATCCGAACAAAGCCTGACTATGCTCCTTTGTCTCCTCCTTTTTGGAATTGGATAAAACACAGTTTTCAGGCTACTCAGAACTGCTGCCTTTTCAAGCGAGGTGTGCTCACATTATTTTTATAATCTTGGAGGGCTGGGGTTGGCTGCCAACACAGCCTGGTAGAGGCACGTGTGTGTGTGGCTAGTGCAGTTGTTAGGGTATCTGGAGTAAAAATGGCATTTCTTATGTCATGTATGTGAGAAGCAGCTGCTATCAAAAGAGAACAAACTAGAGTGTCGTGCTCATCTTACAGATTATAATTTTAGTATAAACATCATGTCCTCTGTTGCAGAACATTTGGAGAAGTATGTGTCTACCACTAGGCCTGAAATCTGTTACACTCTGCCTTTTCAGGCTCCTTCTGCCATGACTTGTAAAGTCAATATGAATCACTCCATTGGCTCCCTTGGACTCTGGATCCCATTATCTCTGTTTATGGGATTTCTCCTTGTCCCTTTTATCCCGATCTTCTCTCTCCCAGCAATTGCTTCCTCGCTGTTTTGATTCCAAGTCATTACTGGCTGCCAGGAGTGATAAGCAGCCTTTCAGCAGCGCGCGTGTGGTATTCAGGCTTGTGTCAAAGTCAGGGACTGCTTAGGGAGGGTTTCACCTTTTCAGACTTCAGCATAGGTGGGAAACTTGCAGACACATTGTTTCTGTTACTGTGCTAATCCTTGGCATTGCTTTTTGTGTATTATTGTCTCAAAACGTGTCAACCTGCTTTTGGAGTTAAGTTAATTTTCAGTGGGCATGATGCCCTTCTGAAGCAACCACCTCATCAGCAGCTGTCAAAGCGTGGACCACACTGATGCCTGTCCAGGGCAGCCTCAAGAGCAGAGAACTGCTCTGTTCTTCATTCCTTTGAATGAAAAGTGCCTATTTCCACTAATGGGGATGAAAATGCAGTTTTGTAGTTGAGGAGAAGATTTGTGAGAGGTGGATTCAGCTTTGGACTGTTGCATGAATTTGAGCAAGGCATATGCAGATTTAAGCCTTCAGGCTGTTAAAAAAAGAAACCATCAAGCCTCCCTGTGAACAGGGGGTGGCATAGGCACAGTTGTGCCTTCTCAGCTGTTAACTTGGACTTGTTGAATCTTTATTTTCCACGTGGACAGTTATATCCTTTCACTGAGCACTTTTTGTCTTGTCTATAGAGTTTGCAGGTTCTTCAGGTAAAGCTCTGTCCTGTGCTGTGGGTATGTACCTGGTGTGTCGCCATGAAACTCATTGCAGCTGGCACCTTTGGAGTTAGTTGTGAACATGGATTTTGTTGCATCAGTGATTAGAGCAAGCTGTTGTGTTTCAGGAATGCAAATGTGGATGTGAGCAATGTGCTTACCTAGGATAGGCTTCCAAGGTGCTTGTTTGAAAGGGATGGAGTGGGACCGTTCGGCAGGTTCTGCTGCAGGAGGGATGGAAAGTGCTGCTGTGGGTTGTGGCTTTTGCAGGCAGAAATTAGGACTTCAGATGTAAGCTTCAAATATGCACGTGCATTAACTAAACAGTAAGTCCTGGGAAGTGTAAAGCTGGCTATGACCAGCGTTTCAAATGGTACTGTAAATATATATCAGTGGGCAGATGAAGCTACTGTTGCTCTCTTACATATTTTTGCTGCCTATTGCTTTGTTTTCCATGAAGGACTTGCTCAGTTTTGCACTTGCACTATTTTAAATGAGAATTTGAATATCTGTCTTGAAAATCTAAAATTAAAATATATAATTTGTTTTTTGAATTACCAAACTATTTATTTATTGATTTATTAATTATTCCAGCATCTATTGTTGTACTTCCACCAAATAACCAGCTAATTAAAGCAATGAAAATCTCAATCAAATTATTATGTGGAAATGCATGCCTTTATCTAAACTTTAGGTGCTATTTCATGAGAACTTTGCAGGCTTCTTTCCTCTCACACCTTTCTTTACTTAAGAAAATGCTGCTTTTAAACAAAATAGGTGTTTGTAAGAGTCGCTCAGCCTTTCGAAAGTGTAAGGGAAGAAACTGTGATAGTAGTTAACAGAAAGTGCTTGTTACAAACAGAGGATATTTTTGAAAGGAGAGGGATCAATAAGCTGTGCTGCTCTGCTTGAAAAAATATGCAATTTTTGCTTATTTAACAGTTGATTGTCAGTGTATTTAAATTGTTAACTATTAGGCCATTAAAAATAGTCCTCTGCCTCATCACTTAGGCTGAACTCTTGAATATTTTGGAGACAAGTTGCTAATTAAAGGGTACAAGTACTAGAAAGAAGGAACTGTGTCATGTTGCCCAAGCAGAGAAGAAAACTTTCCTTTCACTAAGCAAATCACATTCAAGAGAACTATTTCCTCAGCATGTCATTCCTTTTATGCTGTTAATTGGAGAGCTTTACCTTCTTTTTCCTGATCAAAATAAGGTCAACTTGTAAGTTGTGAAGAATGTCAACTGGGGCCCTGAGCCGAGGCCAGCATTTCTGTAGCTGCCGAGGAGTTGTCTCAATCTGGTCCTCTGCCCAAGGGTCAGTCTGCACTTGTGGAGAGGTGGAAAACCTGTCCTCTACATATTCTGCAATTTGTTACCTCATAGGCATGCCTGTTTGCCAAAGAGTGCGGGTTTGCAGCAGAGTAGCCTTAAAATACTTAAAAGAATTAAGTTTGAAGGAGCTTTGAGAACTTTAAATGCTTAACAGCTTATTTTAAAGTCGTTCAGAGGCTTCATCTGAAAGTCTTGCTAAAATAATGAGTGCTTTTAATGTTATTTCATTTCAGGCGAAGCAGTGTAAATATAGGACTTTGGGAAGTTGCTCAACAATTGTAAGTCTTAAATGTTAAGCACAAGTTCACATTTAAGGAAGATTTGGTTTGTTTATTATGCTAGCTGGATTAACCAAATCCTATTTAAAATACTCATAGAAAGAAACGTTAGCACTCAGTGTAGAACTTGAGCTTTAGGAATATCTTCTGAGCAAACAAGGTCAGATTAGCAGTGCACTTCAGAAGCCAAGGATAATACTGTGGCTAAAGCACTTGACTTGCACTCAGGTGACCTTGTGTTTTTCTTGGCATTTCCACAAATTCTTGGGTGTCATGGGGGCAAATCACTTGTTTTATTGTATGTAATGAGGTGAGTTGCGCTCACTGTGTCAGTATCTCAAAGGATTATTTTGGAAGAAGTAGCATCTATAAAGTTTCGATTTTTTTTGCTGTCTTTTCTGCATACAGTCTGAGCATGTAAAGCATTTGACGACCAACTTTGAAAGCAAGGAACGTGTTTCAGGAGAATGCAATGCAAGGACCAAAAATTTGAGGAAACTCTTTTGGAGGTAAACAAGGTGCTGAATGCCTCTGTACTTTTTTGTTTACAAAAATGATGTCATTGGTACTAAGAGAAGATACAGTTCAGTTTTGCAGGATGTGTTTTGCAAAGAGTTTTATGTCATATTAAGTCATGTGTCAGTGATTAAGGTGAGCCAGAAAGATAAATTTGTGACGTAGTATCTGTTAATTACTTATAGCAGGTATTAAAAAAATGTGGGTGCAAAAAAGCTGGTTAGGACCCAGTTTGGAGGTCACCAAAGTGTGTGGAAAATGCACTCGAGTAACCAGGGATGTAGCTGAGTTAAAGCAGTTCCTCTGTACTGCACATTGGGTATGTTATGTGCTGTGACAAATTTGAGAGAGAGTGTGTAGAAAGTGGTTACATGTATGGTAAACTCCATGTGATTGTGTCTGAAAATTTAAGTGATTCCAGATTTAGTTCAGAACTAACTTTTTGTGGAAGGAGTGTGTGTCTGTTTCTGTACTGCCTTGGGTTGCACGTGGAGTGAACTTGCCTGAGTGAACCGTAGTTAGATGCCAACACTTTACACGGCTCTTGGCTCACTGGTAGTAGAAGGCAAGACATGGAGAAGCTGCTGTCTCCTAATATCCACATTAATACAAAGCAGAGCTTTAAAAACATGCTATAAGCTGCAGTAAAAAACCTCATGGTATTGCCAGTTTTGACAAGGTTAGGGCAACGCGTATCGGGGTGTTACGTGTGGTAATGGGCATGCCTGCTGGGCTGGTCATGCACAGACCTCCTTTGACGGTAACATGCTGTGGCACAGCTCTGCTATTTTGTGCCCCCAGTAATATCCTGGGAAATGATTTATTTGCACGTTTATTGGGGAGAATTGAATATAGCGTCTAATTTAACAATTGATTGAAAACCCTTTTTTGAAGACTTGCCGTATTTCTCAGAGAAGGTTTATTGCAGAGGCATGGTTGACCCACATAGCAATGTGAAAAATGAGGGGGGCCGTATACAAACAAGCAAAAATATCATGGCGCATTCTTTGGAGAAAAACAAAAGCTACTAGTTGGTGTTGGTTATTTTTATACCTCAATGAGAACTTTTCTGGTTAGACTTTTTTCACTGTGCTGTTTAAAATGCTATCTCACCCCTGACTGAGACTTGAGTACTGTGGCAATATGCAGACCTGCTGTCCAAATTAGTGATCTTATGTTGTTATTGTAGAGGACAAACAATTATTTCTGGTTGCTAACATTTGGGTTTTTTTTCTGCATAAGAAGCATATTTCCTGCAGTTCTAATAGGCATATATAGCTTGATTGTTCTGTGAGTGATTCTGCATTTGTATAATCCTACAGTGGTTTTTGATAGATTAAGGAATTAATTTGTCTTCTGTTTTCCTCCACGCTTGTTCATCATTTGCAAGAATGCAGCACAATAATTAAGACAAGAGGGAGGAAATCTAATGTATTGATTATTCGTCAAATCTAGAGCTGCTTGTAGAAAGGGACAGCCAGTCATAAGCCCTATTTATCAGTTAAATGTTGTGTTTATTAAGAGGAGCTTACTTTAGGAAGTACCTGGAAGCATCAGCAGGTAACTTGGCCTTCTGTATGTGAATATTTTTATTTGGCCTGCTCTGCTGGCTTTAACAATGTGCTGATGGTAACTAGACGTAATGAATGTGCAGATCTATAGGAACCTGTAACTTGGTTTCTTTCCTACAACAATTCTTAAAAAGTTCCTAAAAGACTTTCTGTCAACTTTGCCTATTGACTTTGCTGTGCATGGAAAGATGCATTGCTTGCTGTGTGAAAAGGCAGAAGAAATACGTCCCCTGAACTCAGAAAGGGAAGCAAATGAGTGTCCTAGATGAGATTAGCCTATTTATTTTCACATTTTAAGCCACTGTGGAATTATACTGTGAGTTGTTAGAGTAGCTGGTCAGAGTTGTGCAGGGAGATGATAAATTTAAGCCATTAGCACGTTAGCAATGTGAAAAGCAGCAAGAAACATACTTCTGTTAACAGGGCTGATGGACCAGTCCAAGTAGCTGGGAACTCATTAGGTGATGTATTTCCATCAACACGTACGTCTGCAGCAATTGAAAAACACTTAAGCATTTGGAGACTTCAGATTATGATTCAGGCATTGCCTTCAGTCAGGCATTTGTATTTGTGCTAGCCAAGGTGCTTAGAAACATTCCTTAAAATCCATCAAAGAACCGTTCTGCCCCCTCCTAATCCTTACACCTTTGTGCAGCTGATGTCTGCAAAAGGCACAAGAAGTTAAGGCTATGCAATTGTATGAGGGTTGCAAGACAGACAACACAGCTCTTGCATCTGGTTCTTGGTTCTTTGTGTTCTGGTACTTGGTTGCAGCAGTGGTTGCTGCCTGTAGTAGCTGTTAGGTTGGCTGCAGTGAAATTGTGAACAAAATCTGTCTTTCCCAGCATCTAATTCAGACTCCGTGGCCACTGGACTTCCAGCTGTGGGCTCAAACAACCTCTGTTCCAAGTATTTTGGGTTTTGTCTTTTGTAGTGGGAAAACTCTGTTCCATCTGGCAAGTGAAGCCCTTCAAAAGATCCCTCTGCAGCAGAAACAAAGAGGAGCTCCAAGGGCTCTAGTTGTTCTCTCGCCCTGTGTGTAGCCCGCTGTAAAATGTCAAATTCCTTTTGATCACAGGTTCCTGCCACCACCACCTTGTCACTCTGCTGTGATACTTGGCATGGAGAACTGCTGCTCTTGGAGTAAATGGTAGCTGCAGAAAGAGAGCAGGTGACCGTGGTGTGTTCTTGGACCAGAAAAGTCTAAGAGGTCTTCAGAATAATTTCTTGACTCAGTTTCTCTAAAGACAACAGATTTGAGTTAAACAATTTCAAAAGGATCTAACTCACTAGAAAATCAGATGAATCTTGGTCTTTTCAGAAATGAAGTCCAGCTCTTCATTCATGTTCCATGAATGCTGCAGTAAAGAAATTGCCTCAGTATCCACAGCATGTACCAAAGCACAAAGTGACTTGTGCTATGGGTATACAGAAAGTCACTGAGCAGTTCTAGTATTAGTCGCTGAATAGTTGGAGTGCTTTAGAGTGAAGACACTCGCTTCTGCTTCTCTTATGGAATTGTGTATCCCACAAGTCTCCAGGTATGTGAGATGAATCTGGGTGCCCTGTTGTCTTATTTTCAGCTGCTGCTGTTAATCTTGATCTTAATGTAAGAAGTGGTGGTAGCCCTGGCACACAGGGGGAAGGAATGTGCATTACCTCTGCGTCATTTAAAAGAGGAGAAAAAAAAAAAAAAAAAGGCCATTTGAGTCAGTTAACTTTGCTACCCCAGCGCTTTGTTTTAGGGGATGCTTCTCTTTGTTGGGCAGTGGTTTTAGTTGCAAACATTTATTTTGCCTTCAGTGGCTGTTGGATAAAAAGAAATACACCTCTTTCATTGAAAGTATAAATGTTTCCTGTCTTTCTCAAAGCTTTCCTTCTAACAGTACGAATCTCTTCTAAAACAGTGAATCCTACAAGCCAAGTGTCCCAGCGGCACAGGAGGCTTCCAGACTGTCCTGAGTTTGGCTTTAGACCCTCTGTTTCACGAGAGGGTCTCGAGGCGGCCGTGGTGCTCTCACCTCCAGCGTGGTTCCTGTGCTCCAGTTACTGCTAACAGCAGTGAATGTCGGTTCCTTTCTGTGTCATTTTTAACAGTTCAAGAAATCTCTCTTCTGTCTCTCAACTCGGTGCTCAGCCTTATTGAATTGGGTACAGATTGGGGCATGTATTCCTGTGGTAGTTCTTGACAGGTTTTCAGTTTGCTGACTTGCAAATGGACTTTGGACCATCTCTAAATTAATAACTTGTTAATAAATGTGTATATATTAAAAAAGGGAAATCTCACATATATATGTGTATGGGCGCATATATATTTATATCTATGCGTGCACATACTCTGCTTTTAGGTGCATTGTGTCATGAGTTGATAAACTCTCTGAGAAAAGAGCCAAGAAGTCCTGCTAGGTTTAACTGTTGGATTTAAGCAGGAAAGTAAATATCCTGTGTATAAAAGCATGAAATATATTAAGAGGTCTGATTTTCAGTCAGCAGGACTGTGTTTTCCTTTGTTGAAATGATTTCATTTTTTCGTGCGGGCAAGTTTGTTTCCAGTTGGGAAATACACTCCACCTGAGAGAAGGGAAAGCAGCTGTTTTATCTTTGCGTCACATGTAATGATGTTGAATAAAAAGCAAAACAAGCCCAACAAGCTAAAACTTGACACAAGAATACATTACATGTGGGGGAAACAGTGAGAAAGAACGGAAGAGAAAAGACTATCTTGATTTTATTTTTTCTATTTTTATTTTTTTCCTCTCCCCTGAATTTCTCTTGTCAGGAACTGCTGAAGAAATGGTTGTCTGTCTAACATGCACTGTAGCCAGCTGGGGCTTATGAATTTTAGTAAGCAACTGGAGTAAGTGAAACAGGTTCATGTTGTGCAAAATGTTTTAAGGTAGGGCATTAATTCCGAGACCAGGCTTGCCAAGTTTGAAAGTCTGGAGAGCAGCAGCGCCTGCCCTTGCTCCCTCCCTTCCTCTTGCAGGGATTTTCTGTCCGCCCTGCAACACCAGGGTCAACTGCTGCTTGGGACTTTGTGTGTGAATGAGGAAAAGCTGGTGAGTTCCATGAAATTAATTGACAGCTAGGGAAATTAAATAGTATTCTAAGATGTATTTGATGCTGCTTTACACAAGATGCTCCGCAGATCAGTTAGTTTATAAGTTTATAAATTAGAACATTCTGCTTTTAGTGGCTGTTTGTATGGCGGCATCTTGAGAAAAGATATTGTCTAGCTTTATTTTAAAGCTCTAATTTTTCTTCTAATTAAAAGTGACTGGTTGTCAGTGGACAATAAATTATTTTTAGTAAAGATATTTGTAAGGACTAGGTATATTCTGTGGTTTTGAATTGAAACTTTCCACTTGTAAACCTTATATGCCAGGTTGTGTGGCTTCTTCTCTCCCGGGCAGAATTCCCTTCTTTGGCGCGAGGCGCTTCCCAGCCTGAACCTGGGGGTTCAGGACTGTGTGCACAGCTTCACCTCTCCACCCTTTTACACCCTGTGATTGAAAACCAGCTTCCTTTTACATCCTCTCTCCTAACTGCTGAGCAAAGTAGATGCTGCCCAGAGCAGCCAGTTTGCCCTCGTTGGGTAGTTGTGACCGACCCGTTTCCTCTGGACGTGTTCTTGGTGCAGAGCCACTTAATGAGATCAGGGACTGGGAAATTGATAATCCTATAGCTGAGGAGGTTGCAGTTTATTATAATAATAGAATAAGAGTTTTCTGCTAACCCGCTGAGATCTTCTTGATAAAACAGATCATCTTGTGCAGGGAGAACCTTTTCAAATGGTTTCTAAGGATACATTCAAAATAGTGATTGTAAGCAGGAATGTAGGCAAAGGATGCAATCCAAGCCCCTCTGAAAATGTGTGTGCTGATACAACTGCCTTTCCTCTGCTAGTGAGGTCTTAATTGTGATTATTGTTTATCTTTAATAATCTGGATATAACATTTTTGTATTCTTTTTTGAGTATTTTTGTGTGTTTTGCTTTTGAGTGGCAGCGTGCGTTATCAAATATCAAAAAAAGTTATTGAGAGGAAGTGTTTGCCTTGCTGGTGCTCACATTTGGCAAGAGCATCTCCAGAACGTCCTGAGGCTTCAATGCTGAGAGTTTAACTGTGTTTCTGAGAACCTCTGCTTGTTGGCCACCCTCCTGCTTGGCTGGCCCTTGGAGCCTTACCCTACAGCGGTGGCTAGTTACAGAATCCCAGAACAGTTGAGGTTGGAAGGGACCATCTAGTCATTAAGAGATATTCAGGGACCAACTTGGAATTCCTTTGTGAAGAGCCGCAGTCCATGAAACTTGGGTCAGTCTGAACTTGGCTGCAAGGGGCTGCTGCCATCTCCCTCCCTATTCTGCTTCTGAAAGGTGCTAAATGAGGTTCGAGTTCTGTTCTATAGCTTATGCTAAAGGTGTGCTTGCCCAAGCATTAACAGGGTATTCTTAAATCACAATATTCACATGCAAACAGTGGAACCTGTTCTGCAACTAAGAGTAGACTGTTTGGATCTTTCTATTAATGTTCTTAATTATTTCCACTTTGCAAATGAGAATAACTCATAGTCTGTAAGAAAGGCTTTAAAAGATTTGTTTCTTTGTAGTCATCAGTCTTCCTTGCCAAAATCTGTGAGGTGATTCAATTACTCAGTGCAAACAGGACACATTTTTCATCTTAATTTGGAAAGTTCATTTCTGCCTGCTTGTTTGAGGTAAATCTGTCCAGAAATTAATCTGCTGGTGGCACATTTTTCACTAGGAGTGAATAATTGTGTTAATGTAGTCCAAACAACAATGTTTATCTACTGTCCTCATACAGAACATACCTGATTATTATCTTGGACAGCGTTAGGAATCCAGACTAACCTCACCCCGTGCCATTAAAGCAGGGAACAGTTGTACTTGCTGGAAATAGTAGTAGTGCAGTAGCGCTCAGGAGCTCTAGTCTTTGCCAGGGACTCCGCTGGGTTACTATGCAACTTAGAACAAAGATAATTTCAAATCCTTAGGCACTTGCCACTTGAATGCAAGATGAGACAGCAGATGGATAGAGGCGGTTACATCCAGACAGAGAGAGTGGGACTGTGTTAGTTCAGCGTTGTAGGTAGCATCCCAGAAACGCGTCTGGGAGAAGGGAGAGGTGAAACTGGTGCAGAGTTGGCTTCTGTAGAGTAGCTGAATAAAATGGAAACTTGCTTTTTGTTAGCTGAGTGTAAATGAAGCACTAGAACAGAGACTAGTTTCTAATATTACTTAAGATGTAGGTGGCAGAAGAGTAGTAAATGGGAAGGATTACAGAAAATACGCAGTCTTCTGATCTTCAGAAGGTAATGGAGATGTGTGCTGTGCTCTGGAAGAACTTGCAAGATGTTTTTTACAGGAGAGCAAGGATGCTGTGACTGGAAGGAGCATGTCTTTCCCAGCTATACTGTGGGAACTTCACCTTCACACCAACGTTTTCCTAGAGACAGGCAAAAAAACCCCAATGTGGTGCTTCACAGGGCAGCATGACTGACAAAGGAATAACGCGAAAGGATTGGAAATAATCACTGTATTAGTGTGTGTTTTTTTCCCCCCCCCTGTTTTTTTTTTTTTAAACTCAGTTTCCAGGCAATTCTTTAGGCTTTAAAGAGCTGCGACTGACTGACTGCATGTGCCTCTCTCCCAGAGGATGAGGGTGCTGATAGCGTGTCCTGTGCTGATATCCTTCCTTTAGGTCCAGCTGTTGAGTTCCCGTGAAACAAGAGGTGACACGAGGAGCGTAATGGTGACTTCAGCACCAAGCACAACTTGCTGTGTATAAAGAAAGAGGGGGCAAGTGCAGGGACCTCAGATGGTGACCTAGCTTATGCTATTGTTGCTTTAGATGAGCAGTCCCCATGGAGCCTGGGATGAGGCTGTCCTGAAGGCATCCTTGGCATGTTTTATCTTTCCTGTTCCCTAAGCTGAGTACAAATCCTGAGCAAAACAACCACCAAAAAGCATTACAGCAGTGTCTCAAAGCATGATTGCTCATGCCCAGGGGGCTGAACACCTTTCCCTAACTGGATGCCAGCATCGTTTGGCAGTGCTCCTCACTGACCAAATCTCTCCTGTTGGCACAGGCAAATCTGCCCGGGCTCATGGGGTCCCCTGAGGCTGACGGGCCGTGCAGATCTGCGCAGGCAGGGGTCCCGCAGGCTGCAAACTGAGTTCTCAGAATACATCCCCTCTGCCCCCAGTGCCGTTTGGTGTGATACTGGCTTTTCTCTATTAGCGAGCAGTGCCTTGCTCTGCTTTACGAGGTAGGATGAAAACGTTACCAGCTTGAAAAGAGATGTGAAGCGGGCGGGCGGTCAGCGTGTGCTCGGGGCTGCTTTCAACCGGTAGGTGATGGTGCCCGGCCCACATGGCTCAGGGGCCTTGACAGGGGAGAATCCCCCTCCCTGCGCGCGCTCGCCGGAGCCAGCAGCCTGAAGGAGGAGCTGGTGCTCGGAAGCTGCCAGCCTCCCGTTCTTTAGGAGCGCATCTTGCAGGAAGACATCTCGGGAGGTCTGCTAAACACATATGCCCGTGCCTGTGGTTGTGGCTCGTATTTGACTGTACAGGGAGAAGATGGGGCAGAATAGCTCTGGTTCTGCAGAATGGTATTTTCTCTTCCTGCCGTTGAATTTATGCCCTCTCACTGTCTGTAGCTGTGAGAAGGGTTTGATCCAAGTTCGCTTCCGCTTTATTCAAGCTTGGCTTGTAGTGGCTGGGGGAGGTCTGAGATAGCAGTGCCTCGGTGGGGAGGCTGCCTGTTCTCCCTGAGCCCTCCCGAGCGAAGGCGCTAGCCTGGACCAGGCCATCCCAGAGGGGCTTTCCAACCTGTGCCGCTCTGGGCGCCTCGGAGCCCGTCGGAGCCCTGTGCAGTCAGGATACTCATGATAAGAATGAGCTCAGACAACTTGTTTGTAAACAGTGCTGTCTGAGCTGATGAGTTCTTGTAGCTCGATGGAAAGTAACAGCGGTAACTGCGTGAGGTTTTGCAAGGGCTTGGTGCGTGTGAGCAAAACGCCGCCGTTCCGGGAGCACCCGTGGGCTTGTGCATGATAAGCAAAGGTTTCAAAGAGGGGAGCTGAAAACGGTGCCTCCATGGTGAGAGCGAGAGGAGGATGCAGAGACTGCACAGACTGTATGAGCGTGTGTTTGTGTGGGAGCAGGAGCCCACTGTGGAGGCAGGAATGGAGGCATCTGAAGAAAAGGAATTTTGTTTGTGTTGTGCAAAGTGCAGGCGTTGTTGGGAGCAGTTAAGAGCCATGGTTATTTGGGCAAGCGCAGCACGGTGCTGCTATCCGCCGGTGTAGCGACCAAAGCTACACACAGAATCCCCTTGTCCTTTCCATTTACAAAGCTACTAGGTGCTTTTAAAGACAGGGTCGGAAGTTGCCATTTTATTATTATTATTTTTATTATTATTTAAAAAAGCTTGTGTGTGTGAGCTGTGCTGTGAGGGGCTCAGCTTTCCGGGAGGAGCAGCTGGCTGTGAACCTCAAGCTGCCAGATGCAGATAGAGCCATTAGCCATTCGTGTTGTGTGGTGCATTGCTGGGTGACCCCGTCTTACCTTCCCGTGCTCATCTTGCACAACAAATGAAAACTGAATCTATTACCCAGAAGCAAAACAAGACTGAAAGCGACTGACAAACTTGCCTTTCGGTTAAACCTTAAAGTTTATGAGCTGCTGCTTCTTATTTCTGCCTTTCCAGAGGAGGTAGAAATTGGAAATGTTTCTCCTGCTGATGGCACTAGAGCTCTGGTGCACTTTCTATTTAAAAAATAGTAAAAAGCGAATTCAGGTACCTGTTGAAATGTGCTTTAGCTCTGTCCTAGAAACATCAGAGTTACTGTGCACTACACTTATAACAAACTTGGTGAGAGTAGCCCAGGCCTGGGATTTCTTCCTTGGGGTAACCTAAGGACAGGGCAATGTGGTGGCTGCAGCTCGATGAGGTTGGTGGGGCTGTGTTCTGCTCCCTGCGCTGTGTTCCTGCGTGTTGCTCAGCTGGGTGAGAACTCGGTGCAAAATTATGAATCCAGTTCCCTTTTCTTTATGCAATAAATTAAAAGCAGCCGCAAATGAATTTTACTAAGTCTAGTTGTTCTGACATTTTGTTTCAAGTTTTATCTCACTTTTTAGTCATGGCTTCCTTCTTCCAAAAGCAACTAAAATATCACAAATATTTTCCAGAATACTTTTTTTTAAAGGTTTGAATGGTGGCCATAAGCCCATTTCTTTTCAATCCAGGAAAATTGTTCACTGTTGTTTTTATTTTGAATCTTTTTGTGAGGATTTAACACTAATTTTGAGGGCAGGGTTAGCCTCAATATGTGAGAACCTACTTGGTGTTGCAGCTGCTCTCCCACCCCTCAGCAGCTGCAGTAAATCTGCAGCTGAGGAGCAAATGACACGTGATCCCCTTTAAATTGCCTAAACACCTTCCAAACTGCAGCCCACTCCATCCTGCCTGCTCTAGGGAAATAGAAGAGCACCCTCATCCAAGCAGGGGAAGAAGGAGAGACAGCTCTGGAGAACTGGACTGACCTGATGACCTCAGTGCTGGGTATTAACTGTGTGCCCACCCTGGGGACAAGGAGCTGATGAGGGTATCGCTGCTGATGTGCCCTGAAGGAGGGGAGGGCTGTGCAGCCAGATGTGTTGCTGCTGCCAGGCTTGGAGCTGTGTGTGATCTGGGACGTGCCTTTCTATGAGATGCCTTGGAATGGATACCCAGATAAGTCTATATTCTATGAAATGAAATGGAAAAAATGCTGACGTGAGGCTAATGTTAGTTCAGGTCCTGGCACACAATGGGAGTTGCTGGGTGCTAAAGTGATACTGATGGGAGGGTTCTTGCAGGGAAGCAAGAAGCATTGAGAAATGAGATTTCAAAGTGGTTTCAGCTGGAGTTTCTTTTGTGTCTTATTTGAACTTGCTCAGGCATCCAGAGTGGAAATTACTGCCTATAACATTTCTGTGAGAGCCTTCACCTTCATTGCGCTTAAAGGAAAATACCGTGTGGATGTAATGACTGCTTTGTTAGGGAACAGCACTCTACTCTTCACACTTCTGGACTTAAACTTGTCCCTGCAGTTGCAGTAGCAGGAGATTTTGTTTCTTG
Source organism: Nothoprocta pentlandii (assembly GCA_013398315.1). Taxonomy (NCBI): domain Eukaryota; kingdom Metazoa; phylum Chordata; class Aves; order Tinamiformes; family Tinamidae; genus Nothoprocta; species Nothoprocta pentlandii. The sequence goes on from VZSG01000668.1 coordinate 136,269, forward strand.
GAAGCAGCAGAAAGTCTCTTGTAGATGGGTGTTTGCTCCTGTGCGGGTGCTGTATAAGCATTTAGTAAAATAGGACTTGTTCAGTGTTGTTAATTGTCTCTGGAGTTCACATTATGCTCTAAGGTGTCCCCAGTGTGTAAGCATGAAATTCCAGGGCTATCCAAATAATGATGTGGGACTTATTGCTTTTACAAGAGTATTTGCTGTAAGCAGTCTTGCCAAACTGGTAAAAGATGATCTAATAATGTGAGAAATGAATAGGCCTTGCCTGTAGCTTGGAAAAAATGCTGATCCTCGTAAGGGTCTGAATTGCTCGTGATTCAGCTGGATCAGCAGTGAGTGATTTTGTACAGCTTTGTGGATCCATTCCAAATCCAATGGCTGGCATGCTGAAAGCTGAAGGAATTCCATTTCCATAGAACTTAGATGGCACCTTATTTTCTCTCAGATGCATCAGAAAGAGCTTTTGCCTCAGCAGATAAATATTAACTTGCCTAACTCGATATATCCAACGTCTTGAGAGTGCCATTCAAGCGAATGACTTGTCTGACTTGACTCTTGTTGGACCAAATCATTGGTCCCCCACAAAACATTTACCGGAAACTTTTACCAGGCTTTTGAGCCAGGCTGATATATTTTATTTAGTGGGAAATGCTCTTTTAACAGAAATTGTACCATTTTGTGAAAACCATGTGTATCAGTTGGTAAAAACCAAATATACCCCCTTCCACCCTCCCTGCCTCCTTAAAAAACAAACAAATAAAACACTAAAAATCTTAGCAATCGGGACAGTCTAAATTTAAACTAATCTGATTCCTAGTGCACCAAGCAAGTCTAGGAGAAACTATGTGCATTTGAGTAATGTCTGGGAGTGGAGGGTATGACCGTGGCCTTGGTGATTAGTCCACCTGAGGTGAAGCACAGAGAGGAACTTAGTAGTAGGAAGTAGAATAATATTGTTAAATATTGTTAATATCTAATTTCATATTTAAATATATTAATATATTCAATATATAAAATAATATATAAATTATATATTGATATGCTAATATATTTGAATATATAATATATTTAATATTGTTAAAAACTATCATTTTGTAATTTTAGGATGCTGTGATGATTGTTAAATTCATTTCTGTTAATGTACGTTAGATAGTAATGGCCAACAGGCAAATAAGCGCTATCCTTTTCCAAGGCTCTGACAAATATGAGAAAAGCTTTTTGCATTCCTGCTTTGAGGGGAACTAGCCATGGATTTGAAGTGGTGTTGGTGGAAGCCACCACTCAGTCTCCCATTGACTCCAGTGTGTAGGTCCCATCCTAATAAGTTTGCAAGTTGGTGCCTGTGGCTTGTAAATTGAGGAGAGGCGAGATGAAAAGTCGCACCGCTTGCTGCTGTAAAACAGGTAAAGAGGATTTGGATTTTGTTGATGTGAGCCAAGCATGTCCCTGTGAAGTATGTAGATGTGCACACAAATAACACTGATAATATAAGTTCTGAAATCATTCACCACGTGAAAATATTGTCAGGCACCTCTTAATAGTGCTTGTTTATGTTCTGTTTTTCTGGATTTTGTTCATTAGAGCCTCTCCCTCAGTGCATGCGGTAGACTTAATGCATTTTCTCAATGAAGAGCTTTTGAATCTTTATTTTCTGCACGTTGTTCAATGTATATCCCTATGTCTTATTTACTTTGCTCTATTTAAATTCTCTTGGTAGTCAGAATCATGCATTTTCTCATGAGTTTTTCTAGGGCACCCATTCCTGGAGTATCAGAGGGCATCACAAACGTTAATGAATTTATTTTCACGACAGTGACTTCCATTGACTTCAGTCACCGCTGCGAGTGCTCGGCAGCTCTGCAAATCAGACCCTAGGGTCTTTAGGCAGGCAACCAGAAAATGAGAGCTCCCAATTACTGACTCTCTGTGAAAACCCACTATCTGTGGGTTTTTTTCCCCAGATGGGATTTGTAGGCTGGCTGGCAGCAGAGCATTGATGAGGCCTGGGATTCTTTGGTTGCATTTCAGGCTCTGGTGTGGAATATACTGCATTTACTCCATGATTATCCCATGTCTCATCTATTTTTATCCTTTCCTTGTTCTAGGCTTTTTCTTTACTTACTAAGAGTGTGTTTGCTCTGGTTAGACTTGGTGCCATCTGGCTTTTTTTTTTTTCTTCCTCAGTCGATGAATGACTCAGTCTATTTTCTTTTTTTGGTCTCATTCTGAGATTCTTGTCCCATTCAGCCCTGTTTTCTGGATCCGTATCCAGATCTTGTTGTTTCCTTCTTATGTATTTTATTTTCCCTTAGTCCTAAGCTTGCTCTAGCTCTTTGTCTGTTGTTTTACTTTGTATCAATTCTGTTTCCTCCTTAAGTCCCAGTTTTCTGGCAAGGCTACCCCGGACCAGTCATCTACACTTTGTCATGTCCCACCCACCACCTGCATCCCTGTTTGCCTCAGTCCTTGTCCAGAGTGCGATGTTCATTCATGCTTCCTCTGCTCCTTTGCAAGTGCTGCCAGTCTTCATCTCAGCTTAGAGCATGAAAAGCTGTGGAGAAAGGAGCTGCCTGTGCCCTGTCCCCCGTGCCTGTGTTGGGACACAGTTCCCTGCAGGCTGCTGGAGCTGCGGCTGCAAGGAGAGAGGTTCCTGCTGTCTCAGGCCAGAGCTACTGGTGTGGAGCAGGTAGAGTTCAGTGCTAACTGATGCATTTGTTTTTATTTTTTTACAGCTAAAGGTAAATGCAACATATTTAAATCACCCAGAATCATGCTTTAAGTATCACTGCACTTTGATTTAGCATGTCGTTTTTTGTGGTTTTGCTCAAAATGACTCTTCCCTTTTTGTCAAATCCTAGCATCATGGAGTTAGTGATGTTACACCAGTCATCAAGAAAGGCCTGCTCTTTCAAATGTGTATTTGAATATTATGCAGAATATGCATGTGCACATAGTGTGTTTACATACGTAGGTACTATATATATAGATAAATATACGTGCATATAGGTATATTCTCAGAGGGAGTGTTGAAGTTGTACGTTGTTGGACAGCCTAAGGACAAGGGGGAATGAGGACTGGAGTGGGTCTCAAAGGGAGCGCTGCCGCCCCGGGCCCTTGTAGGCGGCTGCTTCGGAGCAGTTATCTGTCTTGCCTGCTCCAATTACAGACTGTGCACTGCCTTGCAAGGCAATTTGTCACAGTCTGTTACTCTTTTCACTGTTTGGAAGTTTCCATTATGTTTAATATGCATTGTTCTTGCTCCAAGTTAAATCCATTAATGAACATGGAAAGCAGGCTATTCCCATCCTCCAGGCATATATTTTCTATACCTGTGGATTATCATCATCCTACATCTCCTATAGCTTATCTGCAGCCTGTGCTCAATGCTACTACATGTTATTTTGCTAATGTTTTGAGATCTCAGACGAGAGATTTTTTTGCAGCTTAATAAGTACTACTTGTTGGAGCTTATCTGAAATTCTGACAGGCAGATACTATATGCAGGCAAGCAGATGCATGGATTTAAAAGACTGAGAAAACACCCACCTGCTTTATGTGGAGGTAAATTCCTGTTCTAAATTTCTGTTGGACTTTTTCCCCCAAAACTTGTTGTCCCTACTAGACTTGTTAACGCTACGTGTTGTTGCTTTCTTGGTGACTTCTTGTCTGCCTAAAAATCAAACAGAGTGTTCCTTTGGGTTTGGTGCTGGAGCCCTTGGGAGTAAAGAAGGAGGCGCTGAAGGAGAAAGAGGTCTGTTCATGTGGTGCAGTCTGAAGCTGGAACATACCCAGTGCTCTGGGACTGGAGCAAGAAAGAGCCTGGATGAGATGTGCAGTGCGTGTTCAAGGAGAAGAGCATGGGGATAAGCCTGAGGCTGCAGGCAGGAGCATTTTTACATGTTTAGAGTTTTAGTTTAGAGTCTGGTCCTGAATGCTCAAGTCCTGAGTCTCGTCACAGTAGAGAGTAGAGAGTGAGCAGCAGAGAGACCTGCTGGCAAGGTGGACATCTCATGCTCTTCTAAAGATTAATCTCTGTACCGGTCGACAGTGCATACACATTACTGTTTATTCTAGTAATTTAGTCCTAGTAGTTTAGTTTTTATCTTTTTTTGAGAGCTTTGGAGCAGACTGCATCCCTGACAGCTTGTGCTATGGGAGTGAGGCAAAGCTGCGTAGCTTGTCCTCCCTTTTCCGCATCTGATGCGAGGTGTATCAAAAAGGAAGCAGTGGAACAGAAAGAAAAATAGCCTGGAAGATTTCCCTGTAGGGAATTTGGGGTTTTTTTTTGGAATATGCAGCGAGGTACACAAACAGGAACTTTCACACTTTTCTGGCTTCCCGCTTGAAATGCATAAAATCTGAGTTGATGAACTTCTCTCTGACGGCTCACGGCTTTAATCGTATCACTGGAGCTGTCCTATATACGGCTAGGTAGTGGCCCTAGGATACTGTTTGCTAGTTAGCCAGTTTCAGCTGACTGAGTCATGGGCAATTTTACCTTTAATTGCTGCCCCTCTGTTCCATGCGTATAATACGGACCACCTTTTGCAGGAGAGTTGTGAGATAAATTAATTAGATTTGTTTAAAGAGGTGCATGCCGAGATAATACAATAAGAGAACCATAGAAGGCCCCCGAGGAAAGTAATAATTCTGCATTCAGTGCAGGGTTTGGATGGTGGCCAGTAAATGCACTGTGGGATTACGCTCTGTGTAGTGAATATGAAAAGAAATGACGAATAACTCTCAATTCGGTGCTATCCATATCCTGCTTTGAACAAAAAAGATGTCCTAAGGAAAGATAATATTTGAATATAAATAGGGATTGTGCTATATGCCTACAAGGACATTAGAGGGTGACTATTTAGGCAGGCTTATTTCTGGACTCTTCTAACATTTGAGATTTTTAATTTCTATATTCTCCAAATATTAAGAGTTGTTGTGAGTGGTGCAAACATGTATGTGTCGTTATGATTCATATGTTTTGTGGGCTGCTTGATTTTAATGCAATCTATTTGTGTAAAAACACATTGGAAATTTGCTGGAAGGAAACAAAACACTGGGATAGTACCGAAGTATTATGTCGAAGGCAGATTAGGTCATATATGTGGATCAGTGCTATGCAGTAAAGGAAATGCAGGGCCTGTATCAGAAAAATGAGCTGTTTGTGTGAGTAATTGAGAATCCCTGTTGCAATTCCCAGCCTAAACTTAGAGTGAGACATGGGTAAGTGCTCCGTCATTGGAGATGCGGGAGGTGGAATCCCCAGGGAGGTCCCGGAGTCTGTCGGGTGGGGATCCCAGCTGTTCCCATCATCGCTGCCTTCCTGTGTCCACAGCGGAGCTGTCAGGTCATTTAGACCAGACTTACAAACACGGTAACAATTTCCCACTGAAGAAGCTGATCAAAGGATCTTGAGAGGCGTGTGTGATGGGCCCAGCGCCGTGACCCAGGTACAGCCCGTCTCAGAAGGCTTCCATTCAAGGGCCTTTCAGGAACAAAAGCCCAAAGAGCAACCGTAGTTCTCCCTAAAAATTGGGCATGATAGCAAGATGCAAACGGTTCCTAAAAAGAATTGTAAGGGAAAGTTAGAAGAATAAAAGATTTGCAGGTGACACAGATGTTGTTTAAAGCCGCGGCAATATTAGAAGCTAAAAAGTGATGTGCACCACCACCACCTAAATGCAAGTGTTTTGGAAAGACCAAATAAAAAAGGCATCCTTGTTGAATGTGCGGAGGTCAGAAAAGCTACTAAATATACAGGTGTTCAAGTTGAATTCCTATCCAAATAAGGAAAATACAAAAGGGTATTAACTCTGCTAGAGTAAATGCAACTACACGCTAAGCCAAAACAGGATTGAAGGACTTTCAAAGAGAATTTTCAAACTGATCAAGAGTAGGATGTGAGGCACCCTGTGAGCTGCATGTCAGAAGTTATGACCAGCACACAAGAATTAGTTTGTTATAGCAGCAATACCTGGGAAGGAAAGGGAGGACATTTCCAGGCAGTGACATCTTTTACATTTTTTTTCCCTCCTCTCTTAGATGTTGATTAGAGAATGTAATTTAGTCGAGAGGCAGCCAAACACACTGACCAGGTGAGCAGTAAATATTGGTTAAAAATATTTGAAACAAGTGGCATTCACCCAAAACTTCTAGAGGACCTTGAAGGTGATCAATTGAATTAAGCTGTTTTTATGGTGTTGTCTCTTGTCTTAACGCTTCATCAGTAACAAAAAATGTTGGAGAAAAGATGATGTGATGTCAAGTTTTAAAATGAGTTCTTGGGAGTTTCTGGGGATCTAATAACCTGTAAGCCCACATACAGCAAATTGATAAAACTATTACAAGGAGTAGTTTTGGGGTGTTTCACTAGCTAAGGCATGTTGAGGATGATTCACTAGGGTTTATTTAATCGTTCCTCACTCATGAGATTGTTAAAACATAGCTCTAAAATGACATGGTATATCTCTAAAATGACAAATAAAGAAAAGAGCTTTAATGAGAAGACTGTATATGTTGAAAAAAAAGAATGGACAAAAAAACAGCAGAAAAACAAGATATTGAGGGCTATTAAGTGTACGTTCACCACGACTAACTCAGCTACGAAGCAGCATCGGAGTGGAGGGCAGGGAGTGTAAAACGATGGGACAGGAGTGGCAAGGGGGAGACTACGTGTGATGATGGGAGGCAGCAAGCATTAGCCATGGTGAGGAAGAGGAAGGTGTATGCACGCTATATAGCAGAGGAGGATGGAGGAGAGGATGAAGAGTGAGCAGGGCTGGTGGGAACTACAGACCAATGATGGCAGCAGGAATGCAGATGAGGCCCCGATGGCCTCGTGTAGCAAAGGAGCAACGTGAAGCCCATGAGGATGAAAATTTCTGTCCTGTACATGTGTGCCCATCTAGCTGGTCCTGAGGTAAGTGTTAGAAAACCTTTTGATCCTGATAGCAGTTTCTAGGTTAAATAGGTGATTTGAAATGTTAGAATGATAATGTTTTTGAAGCGCAAGAATTATTTTAAGATACATTTGCCAACTATTGCGTTTAAAATAAGGAAAGGTTGGAAATTCAAGTGGTGTTGAGATGTAAACTGAAGCACACTGATAGTTTCTTAAGTATGTTTTCTCACATCTTTGATAATGGAAAAAGGATCATTAGCTCATCTAGTTGATTTGCAGAGCACATATTGTAATTTCATTCCTGGTTTTGTTGCAGGCCTGCCTTACATTAGTAGTGTGTCTCTCGCTTGGTTTTATTTTATCTTCATTAATTAATTTGTGCAAAAACTTTGTGTAGCTTGTAGCATAGGAAGTGTCAACAGAAATACCAAAATTGTCCGGGCATCTGAGCAGAAGACAGCAGAAACTCACGTCCTGTGAACTCCAGTCCTGCATGTTCTTCAAAACATGTTCCCCAGTCTTCAGAACTGTTCCCCAGTGAATGAAAAGATCCTGTGAGTTTTCAAAGAATTGATTACAGAGAGCGTGTGCTCGGGAAAGGCCAGGGGGTATGAGGTGAGGGGTTGTGTTTAACGTCAGGCTGAGACGCAGCATCAGGCTGGTGAGCGCAGAGCTTTTGGAGCCATGTTAAACTTGGGCTCAGAGTCGTTAACTAATGGGAGAAGGAAAAGGGGTGTTTTGCTTACCTATTTGCACAACTGATGAAGCCATAATATGTTTATTTGCAATATGCGGTTAGTTCAGACATGCAAATTATCTCCCAGCTGCAAATTTCATCCACGACAGATATTATCCAGTAGGAAGTTGCAGGGACCTTGCTAAATAACATGGATTGCTCTCCACCTTATCCTGGTGAAAGGCCAAGATGTTATAGGATGAATTTTGCGTTAGATTTATTTACCTGCGCTAGATTTATAGGAGGATTAGCCTTCGTTCGGAAGCTGATTCCTTAGATTACTAGCAGGCATGGCTTCCTTGCCAGCCTAATACGCTATGCAGAGTGCGTTGCACATGACTCCTAAGTAGTTCTGTTATTTATTTGTCCCGCTGCAGTGGGAGCTGGTTCAGAATGAAAATCTGCTATTAAATATTGGACAGGTATTAAAGGCAAAGTTTGCAACTGCAGAAACTTCTATGTGGTAAGTGTGTGTATATATTTATATTTATTTATGGCAATTAGCTTAGTCTGAACATCAATAATTTCATTACAAATGGGAAGTCAAGTTAACTCCACAGGGTCAAGGTTTAAGTGGGCAGTAACACTTTTGCAATATCTCTGCGCATGGGAGGGGGATCCATCTCCTTCTGAGGCTTAGATTTTAAATGTCATTGAGAAGGACGGAGGTTCCTATTTTTGGCCAACCTGAAGAAATTGCCTGGCAGCTGGTATTTGTCTGCCTGTGTCACACTGGCAGCTATTGCAGAGCCCAGGAAAGTCCAGGGCTTGTGTGTTTTCCATGAGCGAGACCAAGCCTCTCTTTGTGCTGCCCTTTGAGCTCTGCCTGAGGATTGCTTCTCTTCTCGGAGCTGGCAGCTGATAAGGAGATTGAATCTCTCCCCCTTTTAAGGGGTGAGGAGAAATCTGCTTTGACTTTGAGGTGTCTCCGGGCTTGTTGATGCAAGCCGATAGTGTCACTTGCTTTGCTGGAAGCTGAAGCTGGTGTCAGGTGTAACCTTTAGCAAGACCACTTGGTAACTGATATTTCCTCAGACAGGAAACTGGCCTCTCTTTGTTGCCTTGCTTGTGAGAGCTTCAATTTGTATGTCTGACTTTGTGGCCAAGTTTGGGAAGTTATTTAATTGATTTCTTGGTGCTTACAGAGAGCTCTTTGCCTGATTGGGCTTTCTTGCATAGCCTTCCTAAATGAGTCCTGATTCCAGCCAGATTGCTGGTTTTTCCTCCAGACGAAGCCTCTTCTGTCTGTGAGACTTGCTCACATTTCCCACATTTTCAATGACAGCATTTACTGTATCCCTGATTGTGTTTAACAATTTTTCACTGGCCTGTTGGTGTTACTTCTCTTATCATCATTCACTTAAGAGAAATCTTTTCACTTTGAGTTTTGTGTAATGCTGCAAGTGCCCCCTCGCTCCAGCTTTATCTGTCTGGTGCAGTCTGTCCATCTAAAAAGTGTTAGGGGTGGTAAAAGAACATTGCCTGGCTGCCTAGGAGCAGTTATTGGGCGTGAAGGGAATGGTGTAGGAAAGAAACGAAGGGGATATTCCCCCATGCCGGGCTTTGGAGGTGAGATGGACATATATTCCAGAGTCTGTTTTGATTTTGTAATTTTGACAGGCCTGAGGCAATTCCTGTTGCAATTAATCTGAAATAGTGACCTTAGTTGCATTGCACCTAGTTTAGGTGTAAAGGATTTGTGGTGTGGTGGGGGATACAGCAGAATTCTACCGGATTACAGGTACGTCAGATGAAGGGGGAAAAAAAGGGAATGAAACAACCTGTTGATCCTAATGTCAGAGGGACTGAAATGGGAGTGCAGCGGGTACTGGAAATGGCAGTGTCCCGTAGGAATCACGCTGTAGTTGCTGGTCACCGGATTAAGTTAGAGGTTAGTTGAATTCCTTGCCTGTGGGTGAGGAATCTGCCTCCCCTTTCTGTTCTGTTCTTCTGCTGTTCCTGAGAAGTTGCTAATTTGTTATCTCATTGCTTTAATTCACTGACGGGGAGTAATGCCTCACATGCTGTCATCCCTCATTTGATAAATACTAACAAAACATAAAAAGTGGAGATATAATCCTACTGTGTGATTTATAGGCCTCTTGATTGATAGCTTCATTTAGGAAGTATTGTGACACAGCAGCACGGACCTCCTTTCTTAATCCTGTGAGTGCTCAACTGCACAGCTATTTCCCCCCACCCCAAGAAGCCCCATGAGGTGAAAGGCATTTGAGTTATCATGAGCAAGCTTATTAGACGAGAGCAGCTCATGGACTGAGAGGGATGTTATTTTCCAGCACAATTGTAAAATGTGTGGCTAGAGTTGTTCCTGTTAGGTAATTGTGTTTGGAATGAGCCATCAGTGGCCTTCGGTACTGGTAGGTAGAGGAATGAAGCAAATGCAATTCGAGACTCATTAGGACCAAACTTAGTGGTGTGAATGATACAAGTCCAAAGGACTATATCTCAGCATCACTGCAATCTGTCAGTGCTCTTTTATTTAAAATGCTGCTACTTGACAAAGAGCTTTAAATCACAGGGGTTGCAATGAGAGCTTTGTATGATATCTATGTAGATCTTTCCGTTACAAATGCGTTATTTGACGTTTCTTTTTCTCCCTCTCTATGAAATCCTATGCAGCTGTTTCCCTGAGCTGCGAGAGTGATGCGGAAATGCTCTCCCACTTACCAATGAACAGATCTTCCTTTAACTGCCACTGGAACTTGGAGTTTTCTGTTTCCTTTTTATTACATATGCACTGCCACATGCGTGGAACACCTATAAAAACATACACCTTAAAAATGCATTTGTGTAGGGAAGTGCTGGTGTCATGGGACAGTTGCTTGAAGACTTCTGTGAGAGCGCAGAAGACTAAAGATAATTTCTTTAGAAGACCTACCACTGTATTTCGATAAAACCCATAGATTAAGCCTAGATTTAATTATAGATATCTTCATTTGCATAAAGAAAAACACAGTTTAAGCAGGAAAGAATACCTATATTATGGGTGGTAAATGGCAAGTAACAGTAAAACACTTGTGATATTTCCAGTGGAAGTCTGAATCCCTGTGGAGGCTTAGAGACAACATGCTAGGACAGACTGACTCGAGCTAATTACAGTTGCTTTGTAGTTAGACTCAAAATTTCAGCAGTGCGTTAAACAACGTCAGCTTTTTAAATATGCTTTATTGGTGCCTTCTGACTGAAGACCTCAAGTTGAAAGATTCATTAACATTTTCTATAATTGTATGTGCTTTCAATAAAAATTTGTTGTTACTTGATATAATTACCATTTGCATGTAGTAATTGAAATAAATTTGCTTATGTAAATGCGGATACTTCTTAGCATATAAGCTACTTTTAATGGCCATGTAATTTTATGAAGTTCTTTATTCCTTTAAACCACATCTTGCTTTGGAATTTGCATATGCCTAACATGCAAATGTCTCCTGCTCCCCATATCTCGTTAATGCTTTGCTTAGTTTTAATTGCTAAACTTCTTTTGCAAGTGCTGGGAATGGGAGAACAGCACCACATTCCACACTTGGGGCGCAAAGGATCTCGTTTTCAGAGCTGCTGCATGAGAAACAGGTCTCTGTGCGAGGCAGGTTAGCTGGCAAACCCCTCGAGAGAGGCATTTAGAGGCAGGGAACCCCGTGATGAGCAGGCCCTCGCTAATTCCTTGGTCCCCAGTTCTATTTTTCATGGCCTTGTTTGACGTTTTTTGGCAGCTCTGTTAATTAAGCAGAAGTTATCCCTGATTAATGTAGTGTAAGCGGCTTCTGAAGCGCTATAAATAATGCGGTGATTAATTGTTGTATCCCAACTCCGTCATCCCTCGGCGTACCTCCGAGATGGATTGCTTGGGTGAAATACTGGGCCCCGCCAGTGCCCGTCACAGACGTTCATTGCAGAAAAACAGCACTCGGATTTTCTGTTTTCTTCCAAAGAATCTATTTCTCTCGGTCAGCAGGAGAACTGGTAGAGAAAAGCCATTTGGAAACTACAAATATAACTTACTCCTGAGGGTTTGGTACAAGACAGAACGTTATGGTGGAAAGGAAATGGTGTGGAAGGTCCTAAGTTTGAACTTTTGAGTTTTGTTCAGACCTTTTAAAGAAATTGAGTAGCCCAATACAAAGCAAATATACTGCTTGCAGCGTAAGGAGAAGCTTTTAATCTCCCTTAGCTGAACTGATGCGGTTTTCAGGTCTTTGTTGCAACCAAGTAGGCTTAAAATGCACGGATGGAAATGCAGTTATTTTCAGTTGCTAATGTCCAATTTGTATCAGAGAAAAGGCTAGATATAATGAACTGAAAACTTATGTTAATAGTTCAAAATGAATCATCTGTGTCACTTACCTGAGAGTTTCATTTTGAACGCATGAACTGGAAGTAGGCTGAAAGTCAGAAACACATTTTTATTGTGTTGAGAATTTGAGAAATGGAAATTGAGAATTTATTTGGGGAAAGGGATTCTCTCTACCACAACAGCAGGCTCACTGCCTTTGCTGTTCAGCTTTGGTGGACTGATTTGCTTACTCCAGCTCTACCTACAACCTCTTTACCTCTTCCCACACCTCCGAATGGAGACTTCCCATCCACGTGTGGCCGTAAGCATCACGCCCTGGGAGATCTGCGGGCAAGGGCTGCGCTTTGGCAGGGTAGGTAGACGCGGCCCTGGCTGGAAGTCAGAGCTCGCAGACGTTTTCACGCAGGCACCGGTTGGAGTAACCTGCCCTGTGTGAGGGCGAGGATGGGGTCGGTCGTGCCCGGCTGCCGCTTGGCACCAGGCTCTGGCCGGGTTGGAAGGACTGCAGCAGGGAAGCAACGTGGCTCCAAAAATTTGGACTGTTCTACCGTAGGAGAAAAGGTATTTGTCCAGATGGGATCTAACCCAAGGCCTACTCTGTGTGCTTTTTATAGAAGAGGAGTGACTGCTATTTATAGGAAATTTCTTGTCCAGATGGCTCTAAAAATCACCTTGCAGTTGATCTTGCTTCCCACTTCTCAACTAGGACTCTGAGTCATGAGCGTGTTGCATTGATACAATGGAAAAATCAAACTTATGACCTCAGTCAATAAATCTTTTTAGTTCATTTAGGAATTATTGTGTTAGGATTAACCTCTCATTTTAGAGAGGGAGTTTTTCACAATTCCCTGTTGTGTTTGTTTCCTAGGTCTTATGTCCTCACCTTTTCTAGAAAGCCAGAGGGTCAATATGAGCCCCCCTCTCTGGTGAGAACAGTGGTGGTTGAGCAGGAAACGGGATCATCCCCAGGCCGTCCCGGGGACTCGTTGGGGTTCCCTGGTTTTAGGGGTGACAGATGGAGTCCCCACCGATACGAGCAGAGCTGGCTGAGCTGCCTCGGCCCAAGGGACTTTATGCGGGATGCTGAAGGAAGACAGTTCATTTCATTTGGTTAATAAAGTTGTCTTGATTCTAATGACAATATTGAGCTCTCAACGAAAGTAATACTGTGACCTCACCTTATGTAGTGGTTGTCAAATCATAAAGTGGATGGTCTGTCATGAGTCTTTCTCCCCATTAAGAAAGCACAATTAATGTATTGCTGTAGTTTTCCAGGGCAACTCAGAGAGCAGGGGAAAGTGAACAACTACTGTGGCTTTATTTAATATATCTACAAGTTGTGATGTTTCTTTTTTACTATGTTGTTACTGGATCTGTATCTATGCAAAATGCCTTGTTTGATAATGAAGAAGCTAAATCTTTGTGCATTTGCAAGCACAAAAACTGGGGAGGAAAGGTAATATCGGCAGCTTGGGAATTCTCAGTGTAATGATTTGTAGGAAAATTCAGTTGTTGTGGCATTTGAAATAGCTCCAATTATTATTGTAACTCCTATCTGATTTGCTCTTATCTTTAGTCTGAATATGTTAAAGTGATTTTTTGTTAGGCAATATATGCTGAAGGATAAACTAATTCCAATTTAAGTCAGCGGGAGCTGGAGAGGATCCCAGTCTTGCAAACATTCACATATCATGCTTATGCTGAGAATATGTGAGAAGCTCTGCTAGCTGCACAGAAATCTGTGCGTGTGCAGACAGTGATGCACACAAGCAAGGCTTTGCCGAATGCGGATTAAGGACATCCATGTGTTCTTGATAGAGTCTGTGTTCTGATCTCAAGTCCTTTAATTCTTTTTATGCATTTGAACAAGGATGACAGTACTGCTGTAAAAGCATTTTCCATCCATCCGGATAGACGTTACATGGAAAATAGGAGATTATATATGACAAGAAGATAAAAGTAAAATATTTGGTCACATAATTCCTGATTTGATACTGCTGACCAGTTACAGCCAATTGTACATTTTACATTCTGTCCAATATGCAAAAGTGCTCTTATGCAGTGCGCTATGGTGGGTATTTATCGTGGGCTGATAGACGGCTCTTCATAAGCACAAGTAGATCACACTGAGAATACTGTGAGGGGAAAAAAATGCTTATGTGATTTTGTAAGTCTTAGGAATATCTTCATTTTTTATTTATTTATTTTTCCCACATGCACAATTTTAGCTCAGTAATTTATGAAAACATCAATAGCTGCGTACATGCACCCTGCAAGCACTGCTCTTAAGAGCAAGGGCAGTAGCTCCACACTCCTGCTTTGCTCTCAAAGGACAACTCTACCAGACCTCAAATGCCTCCTGCTCCTTCGCATCAGAGGTCAAAGCCAACGCAACGGGAGCTGAGCTGGCAGTTATTTTCCACCAGTTCTGTGTTGCTTTTGAGTGTTTCTCCAGTTAGTGCTCTCCTTTTGGCCCTAGGACAAAGTGCTGTTGCTTCATCAGCTGTGACATAAGCCAGCTGAGGAGAAGCCTAAATCTTAAGGAGGGCACTTCTCTGCTTCCCCAAGGGACATCCACTGGCTGATATATCCCACAAGTGAGCTGTAGGAATTGAAGTCTGAAATGGCTTCAGTCTTTTCACAAGCTGTGGTCCTCACCAATCATGTCAAGTGTTACCAAAAGTTTGAGAGAACTGCAATGCGAATAACTTAGTGCAAGGATGTCTTTGGGCTGAGGACAAAGCCGGGAGAGCAATTAGTGAGCTAGTGGTGTAGAGTGTCAGGTTGGGCAGCGGGGAGATAGCGGAATGACTGGCAGGAACTTGGTGATTTGTAAGACGCTGTCAAGAAGAAAACGGCACGTGAGGACTCGCAGTACATTATATATAATTTAAGTACTGAAACAGACAAAAAGAAATGATGTGAACGCTGTTGATAGCCGCTAACGGCGAAATAATATGGGTAAGGCTGTGGCTAGGTCTTGGGAATGCAAGGCATTTCAGAAAAGAAACCTGATGATCCCTGAAGACAAGATGTTGGCCTGTAATGCAGGGATCATGAAGAAGCAAACCATATTCCCCTCTCCATAGGAGGCTACTGTGTAAAGATAACTTGTCTTGGAGTGCGTTACCCCTTAGCAAGAGGTACTGGCATTGCCCACTGATGGCAGCAGTAATGTCTGTGTCACGTTCAAGGTGCTCGCTCACTCTCTCTCTGGTGTGAGCTGTATGAAGTGCAAGCAGCATTTCTTGGTAATGAGAGGACATGGAGCAACTGCAGTGGAGACCAGAATGGTATCTGCATTTGATGACATTTCCTCCTTTTCTGTGTATTTTTAAAATTTATTTTCTTTCCTTTAATTAATGCGGTCTGTATTTGATGATCTGTGACCTCCTTCTCTGGAGATCTTCCAAACCCACCTGGATGCCGCCCTGTGCTCTGGGTGTCCCTGCTGGAGCAGGGGGTTGGACTAGATGATCTCTAGAGGTCCCTTCTCACCTCAACCATTCTGGGATTCTCTGATCTTAGCCTTACTATGTGAGTATTTACTCAATTTCCTTGCAGGAACAGGGGTAAAATCCCCCTACTGAAGGAACACTCTTCTTCCCAGCAATTGGCACGGTTGTGCAGCAGAATTGGCTTCTCTGCTGCCATCTTGGGAAGTAAAAAATGGAAATGTTTTAAGCCTTTTAACTAACTGGGCAAAGCATGTAAATGGTTCAAGTGAACTGCAGTAGTATCTCCTCAACTATAGCATATAGTTTTCTAAAAGCTAGGGGTAGAACATATTTTTGCTCGCCAAGTGTTGTAATTTATGCTCTAAAAAGCAGTGGGTATACCATCAAATATCAATATATTTTTTAAAGATGGTCATCCAGAAAGAAATGTTAGATACTTTTCCAAAGTTTAAAATTCAAGGTCGAATTAATTTTCAACTGTAGCTTGGAAGTAAAGTTTTATTGAAACAGCTTTTATAAAGGTGACACCTTTTACAGTGGCCTTTTTAAACTGAAGGAATGTAAATTACAGATTTCTGAGCACATAAAAGTTATGGCCAAACTGCATTTCCTGGAATAAGGACACTTAGTTTCTTTTTCAGATGGGAATTTATCTTTTGCAGTATATTG
The DNA here is from genome assembly GCA_013398315.1 of Nothoprocta pentlandii. Lineage (NCBI taxonomy): Eukaryota > Metazoa > Chordata > Aves > Tinamiformes > Tinamidae > Nothoprocta > Nothoprocta pentlandii. The sequence goes on from VZSG01000668.1 coordinate 152,348, forward strand.
TCAGAGACTCAGTAAAGCTCAGTTTAAAGTCTTTTTTAACACTTGTTTTAACCATTGTTTTCTACCTAATGAGGAGTTTAGTACAGAAGACAGGAATACTAAAGCCCACTGGTGGTTGGTAAGTCATATGGAGACAAGTTAGATGGTGGTGGTGAAGAATTACTTTCTGAAGTCAGCAAAGGACTTGGACTCAAAATGGGAATAAGTGCTTTTGAAAACCCGGATAAGAAAGTTAAGCTCTTAATTTTAGTTTTGGTGTTTAGTTTTAGTTTTAAGCTCTTAATTTTAGTTTTGGTTTTGAGAACCGCCTTCCTCCCCTGCCACATTCCCCTGATCTCTCTCTAGGGAAGGAAAAAGCAAAACATTCAAGCATCTTGTCTACCTTGAAGTTGTGATTACTTAAGAGTTAAGTAGCTCTTTTGAAGTAAATGGGATTATATGCCTGCAATTAATCATGTATTTAGATACATTGTAATGGAGTAATGTCAAATTGCAAGAACACAGGCATGTCTGAAGTTACCCAGATACCAACTTAAGCTGTATGTCTGCATGTCACGCAGCTATAAGGAAATTTGCTGTTGAAGCTGCAGTCGTGGGTAAGATTTTCAAGACGCCAAAGGAAGCTTCAAGTCTGCTATTCAATTTCTATATATATTGTACTCCCACTTGGCAGCATATTAAGGAGGAAAAGGTATCAGTAGATCTGTGAGGAGAAATATTCTCATTACTCAGCCATCCAGTTGGTGGGTTGGTCTGTTTATATCTGAAGCATATGGTCTTCCTGGTGCTTCTGTGTCCAAGCCCTGGGTTGATGGTTTCTTGCTTTTCTTTAGATGGATTTTGTTGTGGAATTATTCATGCAATATTCCTCATTTTCAGCACTCACGTCAAGTGGGGACTCGATTCAAATGTCACAATGACAAAAGTGTAATCATAGTGATAGTTTATGAACGTGCATTTGCTCTGCCTTGATTTGGTTTTGCACAGCCTTAATTGAAACGGTGTCAATAAAGCCATTTTTTCAAAGTGAGCTGGTCATCAGGAAGAAGACCAGAAAGTATTTTTTGAGAGAAACACTGAAGTGTATTTATACTTGTAGAAAAACCAGGCTCAATGTTACACTGATATTTTATGGGTAGTTAAGGTATAATTGTGCTTTTGCATACAAAAGTCAAATTTGGAGCATGAAGGGTAGGTGCCATAGACCATACAACTCTCCTGGCACTCCCGGGCCCTGCCAGGCGTTGGCAGCACTGTGGGAAAACGGGCTCTTCCTGCAGGAAAAAAGGTTTTCCAGACTTTCCACGTGGAGCCACCACAAGCTCTTAATGCAGCCAAAATTATTATATCCTGAAGTAACTTAATTGCTAGGTAATCAGCAATAAATTATTAATTACTTGCTCTGAAAGAATTAAATGCAAACAACAAGATTTTTTTTCTCTTAAGCTGAGGCAGATCAAATACCAAATACTTCTTCCTTGAAGTTGCTATAGTTACCGAAATAATACCACGTATTTTTCTTTCATATAGAAGATGCTATCCAAAAATAGGGCTCGTATTGTGACTCGTGGTGGCTCTTAGTGTGGTGAGGAGGTGCCAAGAGCTGGGCAGAGAGAGGAAATGTCTGCACTCGGAGTGCGGAGCCGTACGGATCAGGGTCTTGCTGGACGCCCCGGGCTTTCGTGGGAAGAGCTGCAGGATGACAGGGAAGATGCCACCGCTTTTTGCGGAGCTGCTCGGGGTGCAGGGGGGAGAAAGCATGTGTATAAATGTGCTGGCGTTGCAGACTGTGGTGGAAATGCTGCCACGCGCCCGTCAGCAGCGCTGAGCTGCGGCTTGTGTGTGCCAAGGCAAAGGCAAAATGCTTCTCTTGTCGTCCTGCCATCAATGATTCTTGCATTTTGTGCCTGAAGGGAAAAAACTGAGCGCTGAGCCCCAGCCACGTAGGTTTTTTAGTGGACTTGGCCTTACCATAGATTAATGTCCCATTTTGTATAGTGAGGCGTGAGAAAAACTGGTATTACCACGAGCAAGCAATCGTGTATGATGAACCCGAGTGATTCTCTGTGGTGTAAAGCAGTATATAAACATCATAAATTGCTGTGCGCATATTTTTATGCTTTAGTATTATGCTTCCAAGTACGCTAATCAGAATTCATCCACATTAAAGGTTTCATTAATACTGGTGTTAGAGGCACTTCTGTTCAACCTTTTGAGATGTGTCTGCAGATAAGTTAATCATTGCAAAAGGAGAGGTGACATGAATTTTGAGAGGAAGACATCTGGAGAATATGGATACTTATTGTCAAAAGTGTTGGGTAATTAATATCAAGCGTTGACATTTATGTTTTCTCTATTAAGAGAGAAAATATTTTAGTATAAATCATGTCAAAATAATTAAGGCAGTTTTTACAAGTTCAGGGATGAATCACAAAATCCTCTCAGTGGTATGTCCATCACTATGCAACATTCTAGAACTTGTTACATTTTCTCTTATTTTTTGTTTCAGTTCTAGTAAGATAGAAAGTTGACAATTTGACAATTGAGCCTTTGAATTCTTTCCAGTATTTATGATTTTCTGCTCTTACTTTTAAAAATGAAGGCTGGTCCAACCTCATATTATTGGGGGGGAAGTAGGCACGCCCCAGCAGAGCCATTTTTGGATTCTTTTTTTAACTATTATTATTTTTATTTTTTAAAAATCTTTTCAGGCAAACGCTCGGCCAGATCTCCTAGTGTTGGTGCCACCGCTGCCAAGCGCTGCTGGCTGATAAGTCTTAGGATCTTTCCAAATGGCTGAGGCCTGAGAGGGCCCTTGGCTGCGGGAGCGGCAGCGGCGGGAGAGCCGGCATTTCCGCAGGGCCACGTTTCCCTGGGCTCTGCGGGCCGGTCCCTTGGGTTCTAACT
>VZSG01000668.1:155508-188005 GCA_013398315.1 Nothoprocta pentlandii
ATTTAAAATGCCTGGACTCTAGTTCAGTAGCAAATTCACTGGGATATTATTGCAGTATAGTTTGAATCAGGAAACTGTTTAGCTAATTAGATAAAATTTTATAATCTGAGAAGGACAGAAAGCACTTATGTATTGGAATACTGTAATAAATAAGCTGATTCTTTCATGATGCTGGTTTTATATGGGAGATAACAATAGAATCTGTGATCATCATGTGTTAATAAGCGAGAGTAAACAGATCTTCTGCAGAATGGATTTCATGCCAAATGCTGGGTTTGTTTAAGGAGAGTAAAGAGGCTCAGATCCTCATCTCATATCAGTTGTTGTGGCTTCGTGGAGAATAGCTGTATGGCTGTTAAAAAAGGGATCCTGTGTCTGCAGGGGTATCTGCAGTTTATGGCAGGCTAGCTGTAGCAAGATATGGTCCAAATCTGTTGACTATGCATGCTGACTTGTACACAACAAAACTGCAGAGTATCTGTTGCAAATTGGGCATTTTTCTGATCTGTTGTGCCGTTGTCTTTATCTTTTAGTTCAGGAATTTCTTTGGTGTAGGCCAGGAGGAGAGCAGTGAGGTTAATCCTGGCAAGTTACTTCTTAGTGACTGTTGGGCAGTTACTGTTGGCTTTTTTTCTCCTTATTCCCTTGAGGCATCTGGCTAAGTGATATGTGTGAAGGCCACCAGGGTGACCCATCCTTGTGCTGGGCAATCCTGCCCCTCCCGGCGAGGAGGAGACGCGTTGGAGTTCCTCAGTTTGATGGCAGTTTAGGGAAATTCCGGTTTGTTGTCGCTGCTTTTGGACTCCAGGGTTTCATTTCCAGCCTGCATTGCCGTCCTTTGGCAACGGTGCTGCCGAGCACTTGTCTGTGGCCGTGTTTTCCCAGCTAACCCGGCCTCCTTGCCGGGGGCTCCTCACGGGCGCGACGTTCCCCAGCCGCACGGGCTGCCGCGCGTCAGCTGCTGGAAGCGGAAGCGATTCCTGTGATAACTGAATTGAGAAAGCCCTACAGCCACGTTCAGCCTATCTCAGTGTAATAACTTGGGCTAAAATGTAAGATAAATTAGTGCTGATTGAATTTAATGAGGACTGTGCGAGACCCAATCTGCAAAGGGCAGAATGGCTTAGTGAGGGAGCGCCGTCCCACGGCGCTGCGGCCGCCCTTACGGGATGCTTTACCCATCGTGCATAACACTGCAGTGATATTTGCATTAATGGAGCTGGACGTGACCTAAAACGTACTCTGAGCAAGCTTTGCTCTTTCCTAGCTAACGCAGTAAATCAAAGTGCCCAGCGGAGTCAGAGGCTGCTTAATCGCGTGCGTGGTGCAATCCTGCCGCCGGCCAAGTACCTTTTTGCTGTGTTCTCAGTCTTCAAGTGTGCTGGATATGCACAAAGTGTGTGTCTTTTACCTGGCTGGGGTGTTAGGAAGATAACTGGATTTGTGATAAGGAATGAAAAGTCATGGCTGTTTGTTGGGAGGGTAGACTCAACTTCCTCACCTGCTCTTTCTAAAAAAAATGATTCCAGTATAGTTTATGAAATGATAGTATTTAAACAGCCTTTTAATCATATTAATATTGCGGAGGATTTAAAATGGTGCCTTTGTAGCCTTTATTTATTTATTTATTTATTGGCATATAACATGTGTGTATTGGAATGCAGTGCATATTCCTCTCTGCTCTGTTCACCCACCCTGCAATTTGGGAGTGGGGTGACATTGCAGCGTTACATATTGGCTCGTTGCACGTGTCCCAGAAGCCTTGGTACAACAGTAGGCTGCTGTGGAGCTGTCCTGGATTACACTGGCCTTTAAACCAGCAGTTAAGTAAAGGTATATGAGATGTTGTGGCTTGTCACGGAGGTCCAGCTCCCAGAGAGGCCGTGCTCCATGTAAGCAGAAACTCCTTCCTGAAGACAACAATGGTAAGAGTTTTGGGAGCAGCCTTTATCCACATGCGCTCTCTGGGTGCATCTGGAGAGAGTTCTTAGATCAGACAAACTGAAGGGAGTTAAGTGCTTCTGTCATCTTCCTCTTTTCCCTTTCTGTTTCTTTCCCAGTGAAATGATGCACAAAATGCAGCGTGTTTCTGCGCACACGAGTTTTTCTTTGAGCTTGCTTCTCTGTCGCCTGCTCTGTGTCTTGACTAGTTTGTGTTAAAACTTGGAACCTGCAGGGAACTGTAGATCAAAACAAACCTTAGAACTCTGTATCTTACTGAGGAAAGCTGAGGCATTTTTACTGTTTGTGGTAAACAAAACTTAGCAAATGCTTTAGGTGAGTTCCTGTGCATACAGAGCAGCGTTTATGAACCATACATAGCAAATAAGTTTACCTCAGTAAACAAGGTCCACACATTCAGGTATACTTGTTGTGATTAGGACCAACTAATTAATTTCCCAGACTTTCATGATTAGTGAGTGAAGGTAAATTCCCATCCAAAGTGGCAGGTCCATCACCCACTAATTTTTTATGCATGTTCTCTTTTCATTTGAACAAACAACCAACAAGATAAAAGTTCCAAGGAACAAGGTACATGAAGACAGTGTTGAAAATCTGCTTTGGTTTCACATGGGCAAGATGATCAATCACAACCCTCCTAGAGCGTGTGGAGGGAAGGCCCCTTAACAGGCCTGGCTGCTCTTAAGGGCAAGGCTGTTCCCTGTCAGACCTTGACGAAGGGGCAGGTGGGGCTGCTTGTGCTGCCTGGTGCTCCTTGGTCCCAGGGATTGGGAGCTCTGGCTAATTGGGAGCTCTGGCTAATTGGGAGCTCTGGCTAATTGGGAGCTCTTGTGCATGCAATGCCCTCTTGCTTGGAGAGGGGCTGCAGAAACGTCAATATTTGTTCCCACTACTATATCCACTTGATGTGTAGTGTCAACCCCTTGGGCTGCCTAAGGGCGGATGTTCTACGTCTGCGCGCTCCTGGCAGGGTCAGCGCTGAGTAACCCGCGCTGTCTTCAACTGCGTGAGGTTACGAGCTGCCCTGGGTCTGCACTGCTTGCTGCGCTGTACGGCCAGGCGTGCGTTCAGCTCTTCGAGGGGAGAGTAATTGGATTAGCAGAATTAAGGCGTGATTGATTAATCTCTGTAATCCAGTTAGTAAACAATTGCTGATGCTCGGGATAACTTAGCTTTGAGGCAGTGATAAATGGCCTTTGATGAAGGCTTTAAGGAGCAGCTGGCCCTGCTTTTGAGCAGGAGGTTGGCAGAGGTGACCTGCTGGAGTCCCCCTGCACCTGAATTCCTTGGTGTTTTTGTGAAAAACTGATAAAGAGATTGGAATACGTGTCCAAAGGCCATGGGCACGTCCTCAGCTGCTGTGAATCCGAGGACTTTCCTCAGGATTGGTAAGCCCAGCCACTGCACAGTTAGTCTGAGTTTTTGTGTCATTAATGACTTGGAAAAAAAAAAAGTGTATTTAGTCTATTTTAATAATCTTACTGTTTTTTGATGAATATATGCTCACTTGAGGTCTCAAATGATGCTATAAATTTGAGTTATGTTTCAGAATCCCTTGCAAAGTTATGATGTTTGGGAAATTGTGGTCACAAAGGCCGTCGGTGATACAGTGACTTATAGCACTCTGTGTAAATAGCTTTATTCGAAGTTTGCATCATTATTATTATTATTTGTACTAATAGAAAAGGAAAAAAAAAGACTTAATGGCCCAGGCACAGCAGCTTTTCCAAGTGTGAAAATTATATAAACTCTGTTGTTCACTATGACATGAAAATTTGTGCTTCCTGACATGAGACATTTGCTCTGGGAAAAAAATAGGCAGGAGAAGGGCAAAGATATATTCCTTTCATTCAGCTTGTGCTGCTTCTATATTTTCTTTCTTAAAATTGTTATTGTAGGCACAGGAAGGAGCTTTGATGCTTAAAACACACATGTCACAAGAAGACCCCGAGCAAGGAAAGACAGGGAAGAAGGACTATATTTTCTTTTTCTTTTCTTTTTTTTTTTTGCCCTTTGTGTCTCATTCCATCTACCAGCAGGAGTTATGGTTAAAGTAATGTTCAGATGAAACAGTTTTTCTCTGTCATCCAATCCCAGTGTCACCTCTTGAACATTTCACAGGTTTTGGATAACCCATGTGCTGGAATAGGTTGTTAGGAGCAGCTGAATGATTCTGGCAGCTGATGCATGGCTTTATCACGACTCACAGCTCAGACTTGGATGTGAAAAGGTACAGGAAAAAGCTACTAATAGTGGGCAGGGAGTAGGATTTTCTGCTCTCCTGGTAATTTGTCACTGTGGTTCTCATTAGGAAATGCAGTGAATGAATTCGCTGCTGCAGTGCTTTTGGACTAAGCCTGCACTGCTGAAGGGGCTGCTTGCAAGCGAAGCAGAGAGTCCTTTCCCACATTTCTCGGAGCTGGTGTTTCCTAGGGAATTTTCTTAGGAATGCTGTGGAGCACTTGCCCCAAGTCTTCCTCGCTTCCCTTGGCCGTAGCGATTATTTCTGGTATTTAGTGTTTTTGTTTTCTTATTTTTTTTCAGTACAGAGTAAGTTAACTTTTCAGATAAAAATAAAGTACAAGTCCATCTAGGCTCAGCTTGCAGCCTGCCGGCTGTGTGTCGCACGCGAGCAGGGCCGGGTGTCGCACGCCCTGGGACCTGCTCCGAGGGCGGTGGGAGGCGCCGAGGCAGCTGGAAGGTGCCGGCGACGTGTTCGAGGCCGAGGGCGGGCGAAGGAGGCGCGAGCTGCCTGCTCTCCTGGCTCCTCTCGGGAGCAAACCTCTCCCGCAGCCGCCCGGCTGCCTCGACGGGAGTTTTCCAGGCTCTGTTGGACGCGTCGGGAAGGCTTAAATGGGATGAATGTGTGTGATGGAAGATACTCGCCTGTTCTGCACGGTGTGAGGAGCCGCGTGAAAAGCCAGGCTCTTCCCTGGAGACGTTAACAAGAAGGAGCAGAACTTTTTAAACTCCACTTGCTAAGGTGATGCAGGGTTTAGGAGGAGGAAAAGAGATAGGGGAGAGGAGGGGAGGGAGATGCTTCTTTTCTTCCTATGTAAAGCACAAGGAATATTTTTGTATCTACACCTTATTGGATAGTTAGAAATGCTTCTTTTAAGTTTTGTTCTTGGAAAAAAAGATATGTATGTAAATGATAAAGCTTCCTTCCTCTGTGGGAGAGTTAGCCTTTATTTTAGCAAGGTCTGCTTAAAACAGTGTATTACTATTATCCAAATACCCAGTTCTTAAATCTTGTGTCACTCAAATTTGCGAACAGCAAGCATTGCTTTCTGTTTTTCTCAAGGACTCGCTAAAAATACTGCTCTCTAACTAATTCCATTTCCATGTTTTAAAATATATTTTGGGGTCTTGTCACTTAGCAATCTTGGAGAAAAAGAAAAAGCAGCAAAAACTTAATGTTTTCCTCACCTCTTGGTCATTAAAGCCAAAAGCGCTGTGGGCATATGTTGAATACCTGGACTACCTTTGCTTTGTTGTTGTTTTGGCTGTTTGTTTTGGCTTGCTTGGACTTGATTTTTCTGTCATTAGATAAGATGAACTTCTTCATAGTACTCCAACTGCCCCTTTTGATGACATATGTTCATTTCAGCATTGACTGTGGATCTTTCTCTCTAATAACACTTTTCTTCATTTGGGATGCTGTTTCCCATCTCATATTGACAACTCATATTGTCTTGAAAAGTTAAAATTCGCCTTTATTTCCCCTGTTGAAATATTATTATAACCCTGGCAGTTTATTTTCTGTTCCATGAGGGCATGGGGAGGAAGAGGTCGAAATCTGAAAAGAAAGGATCATTCACGTTGCTCCTCACGAGGATGCGTTTTGAAAACCATTGTTTATTTTCCCTTCCGAGGGAATTAATTACGCCCGTTCCATTGAGAGGACTTGTCAGCCGAAAGCTCCTGAAGGTTTTAAGTCAAGTAATTAACAGGAGGCTCAGATACTGTCGGCTCTGCTCGGAGTTTTATGATGGATGTTACTTGGTGTAAAATTACCTTGCGCCGTTGCTATCTGCATCGCTGCGGCAGGAAATTACCCCCTTGCTGATCAGAGACAGGAAGCGTCGCTTGCGCCTTGTAGGACAGAGCCGTGTTTATAGCAAGGGACACATTGGTAATAAGTGGCTTTTAAAAAGCGTTATCACAGCAGCTGGGCTGTGTCCTGTGCCACAGGTCTGGCTCCTGCTCGGGAAGCAGGAGGTGGTCCTGAAAATGGGACTGGGAATGGAGCAGGCTGCTCCAGCTGCATCCGCTCAGATGTGGGCAGTGCCTCTGCTACGGGGCTCGGGATCCTTTGGGACAAGGCTCTGTGCTTTGGTGGTGATGGCTCCACGAAGAGGTGGTTTCTGCTGGGCTGGGAGGGAGGGAGGTGTCCTGTGGAGCCCATGAGGAGGAGGCTGCCTTGCACGAGTGCAGTTTGTGGCCACGGAGGGGAGTTGCGTTCCCAGCTCCTGTTCTTTTCAGTTCCTGAGAGAGAGCTCAGGTGGGGAAGGCTGCAGAGGGAGTCCAGTCTGCTAAGAATTCTTGGATATTTGTGGGCCTCAGTTTAATCCCTGAGACCAACTTTTCCTTATGGTGGAACACCTCACGTTTTCTGTGTTGTGAACACATGAGTGAAAATGGAAGTTAGCAGTACCAAAAGGTCCAAAGACGTTTGACTCTGTAGTACTTGTTTAGAGGTTTTCAGGTCTGAAAGTACTCCAGTTTCTGAAAAGAATTTACTGATACCCAGCTTACTGGCACTTTTGTGGCACGATGTAAACTTGGATACTGAAGAATTTCATCCCTAGTTGCACCTCTATTTGTGAAGGGTTGGTGTCATGGTGGCGTTTGGCCCGCTGCCAAAGGCAGGCAAGCACTCCAGGTATTGCTCCGTAATCTGGATAACTGGAATACTGCATTGATGGAATTGGAGCACTTCGGTAAATGGCACCACTGACATTTAAATTAATAAGAGTAGGGAGCCACTTCTACAAAAGATGTATCTGGGCTTGACGTGTTGGGAGGGGGCATAAGCCAAGCTTTGGGAGGGGATACAAGCCAAGCTTATTTGCACTTTCCTGCTCCTGCTTTCTCTGCCTTCCCGATCTGTGCCAGAAACAGTGTTTGGATGCCAAACCTGCCACTTGTGCCCATCCTGTGGCCATTTTATCTCAGCTCTATAATGATCATCACTCCCTGCATTACAGCTGTGTTAAGTTCCTGTAGGAGTGTTGTTATTTTGATTTAGTTTGGTCCTTTCTTTTTCAAGCGCCCTTCAAAAGTGACCTTTATTGTTGGTGGCATTCAGGGTCAAACTACCTTGCCTAAACTGTGGATTTACTTTTTTTTTTTTTTTTTTCTTTCTCCCTTCTCAAGGCAAGAGTAACTTCTCTGCTTCTCTTTCCAGTAGCCACAGTGACCCACAAGAGTCAGCTTAGTACTGCTTGAAATGGGCCTGTGCATCAGGTTATTATGAAAATGATTTTTCTGCTTAATCCATGCAAACTCTATTCTTGGTAGCAATGTTGGCCTTCAGCTTTTTAAGACTGTCTACTGAAAATCAGTTTTCTTCATTACTTGGTGGTGCTGGGAAAGCAGAAGCAGGGATAATATATATTTAATAGAAAAAGGCAGCCCTCAGTCACTGCAAGATCCTTAAAGATGCCTGGAGAAACGGACTCCTCTCCAATAGGCGCCCCAGCCAAGTCTACAAGTGGGCTTAACTGATATATAATTGAGTGCTTGGCCCTAGAGTGAAAGCGGGACATTTATTCTCACTTTACCTCCTTTTGGCTCCAGTTCAGCAGTGTTTAAGCAACTGTCTAATTTTGTGTGCGTGAACAGCCCAATTGATTTCACATGCTCAAGTGCCTTGTTGACTCCAGGCCCCTTATTCCTTCAGAGAAAAGGAACAAGTGATGTTCTGGGCAGCAGGGAATTGCATTTGTTTTCCAGGGAGCAGGGCATTCCTTGCAGGAGAACATTCCTGAGTTGCATTTGTTGCACTGAAGTGAAAGCTGTTACCTGCAAGTACATTCCAGTGGTGGAAGTGGTAATTTAGGAATAAGTGGTGTCAGTGCTAATTTATTAGAGTTTGGGAACAGCTCTGGTACTTTTGCACTTGGCTAGCATGCTGGGATAACTGGGATGTGCTATCTTCCAGAATATCCATATTTCGAGGGGGGTCTGTGGAGAGACTCTTGACTTCTGCAGTCCCCCTAGCAGTTTCAGGCAAATGACTATAGTACCCATTGGAGCTAATGATTAGGAGGAGGTCAAAGCCAACTGTACTTAAAATCAACGTTTAAAGTTCACTTCCCACCATTTGTTGCCATCTGTTGCTTCTGCCATCTTACAGGAGAAAGTTTCACACTTTTGGGTGAAATAATATCTGTAACGTTTCTTCTTGATGTTATTCACAGTTTTGCTGGCCTTTCAAGTAAGGAGCAGGGTGTCTGTGTGCTGGATTCTTTTATATCCTGAGGGTGAGCGAGCTGTGCAGCATGTGAGAGTCAGCTCTCAGTTCAACCTGCTGCTTCTGCTTGCTGGTGATTCAAGTGTTTCTCCTCTTCATACAACATGAACGGAGCTTTCTGCTAAATTGCTTCTTCAAACTAAATAATGCCGGAGAAACGAGCAACTTTTCTTTTCCCGCTTTGGTGGTAGGATGGCCACATACATTAGTGCCTGAATCGGTTGCTCAGGCATTTGAAAAGCTGCTTTCATTAGCGGTAAGATGCTTATGGAAATAATGATGCCGACAGGGTTTTTTTGCTGCGCTTTCTAAGGAGCGTCTGTGTGTCTCTGGCTGTAGAGTTTAGGATCGCAGAGCCCCTCAGGTTGGATGGGATTTCCAGCTCCCACTCGGAGCGTGGCCAGTGCTGAATTGGGGCCGTGTTGCTTGGGGCTGTGGGAGTTGGAAAGCGTGGGAGGGCAGAGCTGGCACAGCCCTTTTGGGCAGCCTGTTGGGATGCTTAACTGAGTTCATAGGGAGACCCCTTCTTCTCCCCGCTGTATCCTGTCCCAATTTACGACTGTTGCCTCTGGCCCTGGTACTGTGACTGGGGTGGCTCATCCTCACCATGGCCGCCTTGAAGCCGGTGGGTCCCTGGGTCCTCCTCAGCAGAGCCCCTGTCCAGGCGCTGACTCCCCGGCAGTGCTGCTGCCGAGGGTTGGCGCATCCTGCGTGCGGGAATGTGTGTCGGCCCTCATGGAGTCTCGTGGGAATCCCTCTGCAGCCTTAATTAAATTAAGGCTAGGCTATTGCATCAGTCCATCTGTAGGTGGTTGTGCAATGCCCTTTCCCACCTGTTGTTACAAAATCAGGGGAAGGTCTCGGGAGGAGACATGCCACACGTGTCACATAGCAGTGCGCTGGAACTTCAGAAGTATTTACACTTCTGTTGTCTCTTGTATTTACACTTCTGTTGTCTCTTCGGTGTTATCAGTGTACAAGGAGAGAAGCTCTGGCCTAGCAGCTAAGACATTTATTGGAAATTAATAGACTTGTAGCTTGTCACTCACCTGTCACATATCTTTAACAAAGAAGCTGCTTGAGTTTCAGCACTGATGTTTTTAAGCCCCCTTTTAAGTCAGGGCCTGACATGCCTCATGCCATCTCTAGCCAGCAGATAAAGTTGTGACATCTTTATAAAACAATACAGTACTGAAATTCTCAGTTTAGTGCTTAGGTTCTCTAATAACTTAGAAATTGGGTAGCAGCAGAGAAAGGAACAGATAATGGCTCTATCTGAGATGAAAGAAGAGATCATTAAGCAGGCCATAGCGTTAGAGAAATTTAGAAAGCTAACCAAAAAATCCTGGTTACCTTTTCTAGACCACACTGTGGGGTACCGTCTCTTAGGCAACGTGTTTGGAAAAGGTAGGAGCAACTCTGACTAAAATCCTATTTTTTTGGTGAGTCTGGGCTCTTTCCTTCTTCCTATAAGACACTACTTCCACTTGACCTGAGAAGACACTGACAAAGTTGTTTTGTTTTGTGGAAGTGAGGTGTTACATCACCCCTATAGCAATGAGTGTCCCATCAAATACTTGAATATTTCTTGTGGAAGCTGGTAGCAGGCCTTGGACAAAACAAGCCCAGCTTGACGGTTCCTTGCACTATTGAAAATCTTAGCAATAACTTGCTTGCTTTCTCTCTCCCTTGTTTTCATTTTAGACTATGTTGAATTGGTACAATGCGGGGAGGTGAGGAAAACCGAACGAGGTGGGTGTCTGGTAGGCAGAGCCCTGCATCTCCACTTGAAAGTGGCCATTTCGACTTGGACATGCAGATATTCACAGAGCTGCTTGTCCTGACTTAGTATCCACACATAGCGCTCCGAAGGTGTCATAGAGTTGCTCGGAAAATCCATGCTACTGTTTTTGAAAGAACAAATCCTAGCTGTATTGACTCTGGTGCTTGAATTTCTAACTATATCCTGTTTTCTGATTATTTGTTCCCAACTGATCTAAAGTTCTACAGTGTGGGATTTTTTTTAATTACTTTATGAGGCACTTTTAAACCCCCTGAGAAGGACGGAGAGGTGCTTTCAAATAGGCTCTTAAGGGATTACAATTTAAATCGATTATAAGTCTTAGAATTAGAGGCCTTAGAGCTTAGGGGCCAGCAGCCATCACCTGGAAGCCCACAGGGCTAACTTTGGCTGTACAGGGCAGTTGTTTTTCCAAGGGCTTTCTGAAGCTAAGTGAGGAGGATGTAGTGCTCAGTCTGGCAGTGCAGTATTGGCACAGTGGTATTGTCTGATAATTACCAGAAAATATAATTGACTTGCATAGATGGGGGCTCAGGACAGGAGAGAGGCTGTCTCCCCATGTGCTTCCAACATGTAAACATTCTACTTGGAAAAGTGTAAAGCTAAAAATACCTGTCTTGTATACAGTCTACAGGCTCCTCCGTTTTCCAGGGACTTTTTGGGATGTGTAATAGGTTGTTTATATCCTTGTATATTTAATTAACCCTGTGCTTTAAGCTGATTTCTGGCCAATAGAGGAATCTGCTGCTTTCTGGGCCTGTCAAGCAGCGTCACTGCTAAGTTCTTCCTGTTGAAGACAACCAAACAAAGCCAACTCATGTGCTCTCTTGACAGCGTTCACTGTTGCTCTTGAGACAAACATAGGAGTGATTACTTAGCATAAAGCTTCTCTGTTGAGGGAAGGAGGGGATGTCACCTTAGCCCTGGAGCCTGTAAGCCTTAAAGAGCTGCTCTCCAGTCCTTTGGATGCTTATGGAAGTACAACCAAATTGGACAAAGTTACGGGAAAACCAAGAGTGTGCAAACATCTACCTACGAGGTTTATGGACTAGCAAACCTTTAGGCTCTGACTTTTAAAAACACTTTTTTCGGACCCCATCCAGAAATGTGGAAACACCTGGTGGAATTCAGGGGCCTCAGCACAGTATCTGAACCCTGAAAAAATTTCTTGGTTTCACAGACTCGCTAAATGGCTGAGATTTGAAGGCACTTCTGATGCTTTAGATGTGCCTGACATAACGCAAAGTTTAGGTAGTTTTCACTCAAGCATTGGTTCTTTTTAAGTTGTTTTTTCTTTTCTTTTTTTCCCGTGTTACTTCAGTGCTTCATGTCACAACATCTTCTCCTGCATCCCTTGACCTGGCTGTGGTCATGCCGACCATGGAGTTGTCCTTCACTCTTCCTCATGCAGATACTCCGGTAGTTTCCATGAGAGAAATTTAGGAAGAAGACAGCAGTGTTTCCTCAGAGTCTAATCCTTTCTGTATCCAACTTGTATTTCATTTTTAATTCAAGTAACCATCTAATAGGCAAAGTATTTTCCATGGCCTAGTTGTTGCTTTACTGCCAATCATCCTACACAGTCTGTTCTGTCTCTTAAATTTGTTTCATAACCTCTTCTTTTTTTGTTCCTAATTTTCTTGTTTTATGATACTCCATAAAGGTATGAGTGTCTCCATAATTGTAATGTTATTGGGCCAAATGGACTTTGTTTTTCACCAGTTGTGAAAGCTCGTTTTCTACCTGCTTCTAAGTGAGCCTTCCTCTGTCTTGTATGGAATTAGTTTTATGTCCATGCAGAAGAACCTGGGCTTTTGACTGTCTGTCTCTATGGACTCCAGTCATCTAACCTCTGTACTTTTAGGACAGCATTATTTTATTGAAATATAGTGATCGTAACTTTGGAAAGTTGGAAAATAGTGTGAGTGGGGAGTATTGAAAAAGCATACCTCAATTCCAGGTTCACAGGAAAGCTTGTGAGGCTTGATTTTTTTTTTTCTGTTTCTATCTCTTTGTAGCTGGTGAGAGGAGAGTGAAGTGTAACTATATTCGGATTCATGTGGCAATAATTGAAATTCAAGCATATGGTGTTGCAAAGGTAGCATCTTGCAGAAATTTCAGGTTTACTTACTAGTGTAAATGAAAATACTGATATGAAAATTGGCTATAAAACTAGAATTTTATAAATGAGCTTATTATATGTCGTGTATCCAAGGAAATGGCACAAATGAAAAAGGTTGTTTTTGCCATTACATTTTACAAGACTGTTTTGAACCTGGATGACATATTTGAATTGTTTTGGTAAATCACATTTCCATTCGTCTAGCACTGATAGTGCTTGTGGTACCTCTTAGGCCAATCATAAATCGAGCAAGCAGTGTTATTAAATGCAAGTGCTTAAAATTGCAATGGAACTATTTACTTACTGAATGTTTTATGGTTCATATTTGACTGACTATTAGATTATATTACAGCAATTGTAAATATGAAGTAGTTGGAGGATATCTGCTCTTCTCATAAATGTACAGCTTTGATTAAATGAATAGAACAGCTGTGTTTTAGATACAGAACTACTGTTTGCTAGGGCAAGCTATAATTATATTAAAAAAAAATCTGTGATTCTTTGTATATCCCCACTCAAATTTGATTAGCTCTAAGACTATGATAGTGTATCTTAAATACCGAGATTATGCGACTAGATGCCTTTTTCCATTTTCCATCTTAAGCTATAAGTTCCTCTCTGTTATGTCAGTCTTAAAAGCGCTTTTCCTTCCAAACAGCCACTATATAGCTTTAACTTGGGCCATAAATATATACACAGCTGTGCAGCTTTTGGTGGAGGCCTTCAGGAAGCGTGTTCACCCCTGCAGGAGGGCTGCTTGTTCTTCCCAGTGAGCGCTGAAATATATAGATCTTGGAGCCTGGTGGGGGGAGAGAACAAGAGTGTTGAAAAGAGCAACTGGTGAGCCAAAAATGGAGAATTTCATGTTTTGACCACCTATTCCTTTGCTTCCTTTGGTTCTTGTTTTGGCGGCGTGCTGTCCATATAGTAAATCGATGCTTTTGTGTGGGAGGCAGGATGTATATTCGTAAGTAATTTTCTGACCCTGAGTAGCCCCTGGCTTAAAGACAGTGTTAGATCTGAGAATGGGGGAGGCCATGTAGGTCAGTCCCGGGTACATGGCAAGGAGGGTGAACAGCGTTGCAAGTCTGCCAGGAATCATAACATTGAAAATACAGCAAAATCTCAAGGGCTTGGACCTTTAAATGACAGACATCCTAAAGCACAAATGATTTCCATCCCACCGCATCATATTTTTGGTGTATACCGTATACAGTGTGTTTTGTGGTGTTATCTGCAGGATATTGCTGGGTACCATGGCACAGAACAGGCTAATTGGGCGAAAAACTCCTGGCATGGGTTATGGCGACCAAAAAGGGATGGAGGAGATGGATGAAGAATGAAAGGCTGAGGTGACACTAAGGCAGTGAACACAGATCTCAGCTCCACACCGTGTTGAAGCAGATGCTTATTTAGAAAGCAAATGAGGGTCTAAAATAGTTGCAGATTATTCATTTGCGTAATATATGCTACTTGTCAAGTGTTTTTTGAACTACTTGAACAGTACATTTTTTTTTTCTCAGGGAAGCATTAGCTGATGAATTTAATCCCAAATGACAAAATAGACAAAAGTAACCTGTAATAGTTGGAAGTTAAGAGAGTCTTCTCCATATTTACATAAATTCATCTCATCAGACAGTGTGTATGGCAGCATATATGAGCATCAGTCATGCTCAAATTATTATAGCACACCTGCGTATAAAGTTCTGGGTGTTCAGTTTTAGTAGATTGTTTGACTTCAGAAGTTGCATATTTTATTACTTTTGATAGCACCCAACTGACGTGTTTCTCCTGCAAAACAAGCTGACAAGCAGCAAGTATAATGAATCATATAGGAAAGGGTATCCCTACATTTTAATATGCAACAACTTCTAAGTTGGAAGTTGTCAAAGCCCCCACAATGAACAGTTAACAGTTCCTACTCATCTGTAGTGAAGTCTATTCAGAAAAATTATTTAATAAGGAAACTACAGATGGTAAATTATGGTAACTGTGAAATGAGTTTCCTCAGGGGCACTTGGAAAATTCTTAGTTTTCATTTTTTATCGGAAAGTGATGGTCAGTGTCAACAGAAAACAATTTGGTGTTTTTGGTCTTTCTCTAAGATTTCCTGGGCTGCCCTTTTTTCTTTTTTTTTTCTTTTTCTCCTCTCTTTCTTTCCTTTTTTTTTTTATCTTGATAGATGTCCTCTAAAATTGCATCTTCTTCTTTCTTCTTCCCTCAGAAAAGTTATTATCGTATTATGAGTAATGGTGTTTCAAAGGAAAATGATTTTCAGATGATTTACTGAAGATACCAGGAGAGCAGGGAAAAACAAAAGAGATTAGGAATGAGGAAAAAGAAAAAAGGTCATGGACCAAAGCAGTATATTTTTATTAGATGAGAAAGCAGAATTTTGCCATTTATTATTCCTGGATCTTGTGGTGTTCGTTTCCCAATAATTCCTTAGGTTAGTTTAGAATTCTACCTCAAGAGAAGTTGCACTATCTCAATTAAGTCCTCTTTTCTGGTGTGGTAACCAGCCAGCTGGATTGCTTGTAGAACTAAGGTGTTGGTTCTGAATTTTAATGTTTTTTTGTGGGGGGCATTAATATATATCGTCATTAATCCTACATTAATATATGATTTGTGCTTGTTCTCGCCATAATTCTGTTATCTGGAGGTCTAAGTGTGACACATGTTGCTACTGCCAAGATAGTCCTAAGTAAGCAGAGGTTGCTTGAAAGATATAGCCCTTAAGTGAGATCTCGAAACTCCCAAAGGTCCAAAAAAGTGGAATATTCAGGAAGGAGGGCGCCTAGGGAGTAAAAGTTCACGTCTTCAATACTCATCCTTAACTTAGTAGTCATTTGCAGGCTTTTCCTCATAACTTATAACTGAAAGAGAATCACAAACTTCGAGGAGATGCTTGAAGCCATTACACATTTATTAACCCTGTTTGTTAACCCTTTGTTAACCCTGTTTGTTTATGCAGAGAGCTTGCCATGTTTCGTCTGTGTACATATTTAATCTATATCTAAAAGAACTATATGTGGCTGGATAGAGAGGCATGTGCAAATCTACAAGTGAAGTGTATAAATACAAGTTAAAAATGTATAGATAATTGTGGTGGATGGTACAAGGCGTTGCATATTTTGAACAAAGTTTATGCCCGTTCATCGTTATTGTGCCTGGGCAGATGTATATTATTGGCAAGAATCCAACTACAGTAGTTCAGCCATAAAAATTATATAGGAATTGTTCTGGTTTTCAGTTGTTCCAGGGAATGGTCTAGACGTTTTTCCCTGTTGCATCTTTAAGAAAGGCTGACTTTTGGGTGGCTTATTGCAAATTTTCCTGGGATTGACCTGTCCCACAATTCCCTAAAAACCTTCTAAGTAATCCCCAGTTCTTTCACTCTTGGGGTATGTGAACTTTTGCAACTGTGGAAAATAGGAAAGCTGGCCTATGAAGGAAGCCGAATGCATGAAGGGGATAGACGCGCAGGTCTCCTTCCACCTGTAGTGTGTGGGCTGGAACAGGAGGTAAAACCTGCCATCACATTTTCCAGTCTCTTGGCTGCTGCTTATGGTATTTCACCTCACTGTTTTGTAGCTGGGAGTTGCAGTTTGTTGCATCTTGCCTGTATGGATGCAAAGATGTTCTCTCTTAGGAGCACTCAAAATTGTTATCCTACTGAGGCATAAGTTTATGATTGTAACATAAATGCGTGTCCTTCTTCGCTTAAGTCCAACTTAGAACATCAGTAGAACAGGATTTTTCTCAGAAAGTAAAAATAGTTATGAATAAATGCAGAGTTTTAAGAAAATGCTTTAATTTCTCCTTTAAAAACATGCATCGTTTCTGAAGCTTCTATTACTTTTATCGGATGACTCAATACACACTATATTCACTAATGAGTTTTGAGACATTTTGGATATCTACAGTGTAGATATTTCAGGCATATGTTTATTATTTCCCTTTTTCTTTATGTTCCTTTTCTCTCTAATCTGCTCTTGGTCTGAACCTAAGGGCTCTTCATCTGCTGGGTTCCCATGTTCCTTTGGTCAAGGCCTTTTTCATGCTTGTAAATCTGCAGGGTGCTGCTGTTGTTCCCATCTTCAGCGCTGCAAGCAGAGCTCGGTACAAAGTTTGAGCGCTGTTCACCTGACACCGAGAGCTGGTCCCCACATTTAAACAGAAATGTTTCCTTTGAGAGAGACTCCATCAAAAAGCTGCGTGATTTGTGTGAGCACAGCTTTGACAATTTTTCGTAGTGAAAAACCCAAATGAGCTGAGAAGTCATACTGGGAGAAAAGGAAAGGACAGGTACAGTGTTGTCTTTGATAAAACAGTTCATATTTCAATGTAACTAAATGTCGTAGATGGTGGTAAAAATGAAATAAAAATGTTCTAGTAAAAAAGTTGGAATGAAATGAACCATAAAAATACTGTAGAAACAGCACTTGAACTGGCTACATGGAGATGCTGGGTGTTTCTGCAGGAGACGATGGGTTTTCAGCGAAGCCCCTGTTGTTTGTTGGTACTTTTTTTCTTTCTTGTGAAGTCAGCAGAATGAGCTTTTGCCTCGTATTTCCTCTTATGAGTGAATGAGCGTGTAAATGAGAGGTTTGACTTCTGTTAACTCTTCCTCTCCTGCAAAAACGCAATCCAAGATGAAGCCTCCCAATCTATGGCTGAAAAAAACCATCATGACAAGAACTTAACTGGTCTGATATGGACCAACTGGAAATGTAGTGATAGAGTTAACCGGACAGGCAGACATCTGCGTGTGAAAAACTAAGACCCCTTTGCTTGCATACAGCTTTTAAAAACTGTGGGTCTTGGTGACAAATTCAGATTTGCAATCTGTGCCTTTCTGAAATGGTGATAGGTTTGTGGTTTTTTTCATTTGAGATAGCGTTTTATTTTTTTTAATGGTGTGGCCTGTGTATCCTTTCCCCCTTTGCAACCAGTGATAGTGAGGTGAGTCAATGAACTGCCTTTTCCAACTGTACGCCTGTGCTGCCCGAGATGCCTGTGAATGCACGTAGCAGTCTATGCATTATTATGATATTTGAGCAATTTTGTCAATGCAGTTTTCTTCAGCTCTAAGGAATAGCTAGAAGGGCATTCCTTCTTCCAACACTCAAGGATACTGGCGTGTTTGAGTGATGTAGGGCCTTATACCTGAGGCTGGGAGCATAATGTTTGTCATTACGCTCACAAGATCTGGGAGAGGTGATTTAAGTGAGGGACATTACCCGCAGTTTAGAAATGGCTGAAGGACCAAGAGGTGATATCATTCTCATAATCAATGCTCAAGATACTTTGGGAGGAATGAATGCTTGTAGTAAAGTTCAATGACAAGTGCTAGTCTTTTTTTTTTTTTCCTCAATAAGAAGGAAAAAAGAAAGGGGAGAGGGGAACAAAACTGCAGGAAGACCCAGCAGCATGATGGAAATCTGGTCGCTTGTCAAAAAGCAGTCTGGGACAGAAAAGGAGTTGTTGAAGTTGTGCACCGGAAGGATACATAGGATGGATGTATAGAACTTAGGGGTGCCTTGAAGGTAGAAATCAGAATATGACAATTTGGGGCATTTTTAGAGAAGGGACTTGCTCTGAACTGGCTCCTGACCATCACGGTTGCAGGCAGGGTGGCCTTGGAGTACGTACGGGCTTGGATGAAGTGAAGTGAGGGGAGGAAAATGTGCAGATGACATGTTTCTTAGGGGGTGAATCCATATCTAAAATGAAGAAAACAATGGCTATTTATGACTTGGTGTGGATTAGTAAGTGGGCTACACTAAAATGCTATTTTTAAAGCACCAAAGTGCTTTTAAAGTACCAAAGTGCTTTAAAAAGCCTTATCAAGCAGGCTTATACAAGCCTTATCAAACAGGCTTTATGCTTAAGTTTTGACCTGCTTTGTTTATGCTTGGATAGGAAGTACACCGCTTTACCTAAAAGTAGCGGTGTCAAAAGCATCTGTTTTTCTTCTCAAAGACTGAGGTAGTTTATTTTCCAGTGTTGGCTCAGGTTGATAATACTTGCATAAATATATTACCTGGAATGGCTTCAAGATCCATTTTTGTTCTCCATTTCAGGAGAGCAATTTACCTCTGTAGGGAAAACACATCGCTCCTAAAATGAGTATCAGTGAAAGCAGGAGGACTCTGAAAATGCTTCTTGAATGCCAGGTGCATGAGGAGTTTGATTATAAATACAATATAAATGCAAAGTTGGGCAGACTTCTGTTTTTCTTGCTTTCCATTATTTCTATATATCCTGTTGTTTTTATTAGTTTAGCAAGTATCCTAATTTACAAATGCAATGCATGAAATAACAAAGGGAAATGTAATGTAATCCTGCTGCAATAGACATAGTAGCTGTAGAATGGAGGCGGCTTCATAGGTACATTGTACGACAGGGAAAAACATACAGGGAGGTTTTGTGAGGAAGTGCAGCAGCAAAGATCTTGTCATGCAGAGAAGATGAATTATGTGATTGAGAAGAAGCTCGAGGATAAGAAGATAAGACACTAAGATTTGAAATATCAGGGTCATACTTTTATTGGTGTCTGGTGAGTGTGCTAGTAGTTTGTAGCTATGCAGCAAGGTTTTGGGAGGGTTAAAAAAGAAAAAGGAAAAAAAATGAGCTAGAACAAAACTGAAATGCAGTCAGTATAGAAAGAAAAACCACTGTGCTGTGAGAGTTATGAAATTATTGTTGGTGTCTTTGGAAATGAAAAATTCAACCAGATACCGCGTGTCATTTCTAGAAGAAGCATCTATGTGTGTTAGAGAAAAGGTATATCCTGGAAGTGATGGCCCTGCTGTGTTAGGGGAAATGTAGCTCCAAAGAGACACTTTTGGTTCCCAAGGTGACAAGGGACCGGTCAATCACATTGGTTTCTTCTCTGGGGAAGAACACTGGGTATGAGGAACAGAAAAATATGTAAGTTAAAAATTTAGGAGAAAATTCTCCTAAAAGAGAAAATCTCCTCAGTCTCCTTGAGGAAGATGAAACATGGCCATGTAAAATATAGTGACCCCTTTCTCAACCATTGTCTTAAAGCAGGATAAGTTGAATGAGAAGCCAGAGTCACTTCACGCTGTGGGCAGCGCTGCCCGGTGCCAGAGCTGGACGCCTCTCTCCAAAATGCCCATTCCCGATTTAGGATCAGATCTTGTAGTCCTGACCCTGAGGACTGTTCTTACATTATCATCAACTTGTCTATGGGAAAAATGTATTCCTGAAAGGCAGAAATCAAAACGAACAAACCAGAAAGCAAATGCTTAAGCCCCGACCTGTGCAGACTCTTGGTGTCTTTGCTTTGCGTCCGCCTTGATAGCAATCCTTGGAGAACATTTTTTAAAGCGTATTTAGCTGGCAGGCTGATAGAGCAGGTCCTGAGGTAACAATAAGTGGCTTTTGGACAAAAGCTACCCAGCAATAATCATTTTGTGAGATGTACGTGATACAGTTTTTATGTGAGGCTGTAAATCCTAGAACACATTGTCATACCATCTGTCAAAAGCTCTTCACAATATTGGGCTGAAAGAATAAGCTTTCTCAATAGATAACTGAAATTCAATTCTTCTAGAACTGGAAATACAGCTGAATGTAGCTTGGAAAATAAATTTTGTTTCCAGGACCAAATATCATTGTGATACAAACCAAAGTTTTCATTATTTTCTCATGTCTGAGGCAACTCGACTTCTGGCGTGTCTGAAATGGCTGTAAAGGGCACCTGATGCTATTTTTTTATGGGCAAAAATGCCACAATTTGGAGCATAAGGTTTTCCTTCTCTCTTCTGGTTACTCCTTTCCAGCACTAAAGCGAGGGTGAAGGGCCTCAGCCTTTGTGTCCATGCAGCCAAATGACGGGAGACCGAGTCCCCGCCTCGTGCTTGTTTGGTGTGTCTGCTAAAAAAAGAGAAGTCTGCTCACATTATCCGTGGATTGGCTCAGTGAAGAGACGTTGCTGATGGAAGTAGATATCTCTGATGCAATCCCGGTTAAGTACAAAGGATGTATTAAGTCCAATCTCGCTGTGCATTACTGAAATCAAACAAGAAGCAGCTCCTTTGCTGGCAGCAGTCAGCATTTCTCAGGAAGCGTTTGTCTTAAAATACTTAAAACTATATCTTTTTAGATGTTTTCCTAGTCTTTTCTATTGCTTTGTCATTTTGTTTTTCTGAGATTATGTACTTTTTTTCTGTCTTCTTTCTTACATATTTTGTGCTTTTGCTCCCTGAGCATTTTCCCTTTTGCCCATGTTTCTAGTAACAGTAGTTGTCTGTCATTGACTAGGGGGTCTTCATAGTCTCAGACATCTCCATCCATCAAGGGTGTTATATCCATGTTAACCCTAAGTTGAAAATTATTCTTCTGCTGTGGTCCACAGTAGTAGGGTTGCTGGACCTTTTTTTTCCCTGAGTATCTGAGGAATTAGGAGGTGCCACCCATATGCCTGTATGCCTTTTTCCTTGAAGATGCTTCTGAAATGCTATTTCTCAGCACAATTTTACTATGATATCAGGCTTGAAAGGACATTCTTCGTTTTACAAGTGTGAGTCATTCTGTTGAATCCAGCAAGTCATGAGTATCAATTAATTACCTACCAGGTCACGGTTGCAGCCTGCAGTAGGACGTGAAGAGAGCAACTGGCTGGGAAATCATAATCCCGTTTTTGTTGGAGAGACTCCCTGGTATACACAGCACGTGGCTTACCTCACAGTACAAGCACAGGTTCAGAACTTGAAGTAAAGAATCGGAAATAGGCAAGCACCTAAGGAAACTTATCTCCTCAGCATTATTGTTGAGCTTTCTTTAATACTAAAATAAATGGGGATATAAAACCTAAAACAGTCTGTGGATTCAGTTACACAACTGCAGTTCTACCACAGACCTGAGGTATAAGGCATCCTGCTCCTCGGATATAAATAGGATTAGTCCTAATGATCACATGTAAAGAGTTGGGATGTGTGACTGCTTTGGTTGTCTCCCAAAACAAACCTGAGAATCAAAATCTCAGGTCCAATCCTGGACATCTGGCATCTTGGCGGTGATCTCTTATAAATCTGTTCAGGTGCTAACAGAGTAAAGCAATACCCAAGGGTAATAAAACTTGACAGATGTGGTATCTTGCATAGAAAGGTGCTCTTTAAGCAAGGAACATTTTCAAATTTTTTGAAAACACCGCTATATATTTCTAGTTTCCTGTAGTGTTTCAGATCTGTGTGTGACAAAAGCAACAGTCAGAAACAGAAAAAAAAAAATCAAAAGTCTCAGAGGAAGGTAAGAAACAAAAAGGTAGAGCAGCTTTGAAAGGATGGATGGCATGCGAGGACTGATCAGAATATAAAGAATTTCATCTTGTGTGCTCCACAGCACTCTACCTTTCATTGGTAGTTTTTATTTTCATTATTTTTATTCCTATTATCATACGGATGTATCAGGTTGCTGTCTTGATCAAGTTAAATGCTTTTAGTGAAAGTCCTTGTTCTGAAGGACTGGGAGCTCTACTAACTAACCACGGGAATACTCCTCTCAAATCACCTGGATCACCTGAGGTTGACCAGCAGAGCTGGAGTATGCATTGCTCCGTCTGCACATTGTGCCCTTAAGTAGGAGCAGAAGCAAGGCGCTCATACAAATCCATACGTGTCCCGAGCAGAGGGCCTCTTCTGCTTATGCCTGCCCCCCTTCAGTGCTGGCTTTGCTGCACAAAAGGGCACAGTGTGAATCTGACTCTACGTACAAACTAACTGTTGCTGTTTCTTTTCCGAGTGTTTTCCATGAAGGAGAAGATGCTTCTCCAAACACTTCTAAAGTGTTTGGTCTTAGATGCTCAAAAGAGTGATGGTCACACGCAACGAGGTATGTAAACGACACGTGTTAGCAGCGTAGAGTGAGAAGTCTTATGCTTGTTCATCCTACATAACAGATGAATTCTACAAGTTAACATCTAGATTCTCTGCAGCTGCAGTGTCTTGAGGATCGTCACTGTTATTACTTAGGGTAAAAAATTGCTGTTACTGCTTAAGGTAAAAAGTCACTCTTACTACTTAAGGTAAAAATTTCAAAGTGTAATTTTTAGTATGTCTCATGTAACTGCTGTCTCCTGGTTATCTTGCATTGAATCACAGAGAAGTCGGAGCAGTTTTAAAGTAAACATTATTCCTGCAACACTCTTATTGGTGTTATCAGCTAGCAGGCCATGGCCAAGCTGGGAAAAGACCTGCTAGCATCCCATCTGCTGGCAATTATAAAAATAATAAAAACAGATAAGGCAGGTTTACTAGACTTGGAAATAATGCCTTTATCCCCGAGGTTATTTCTTAGGCTTCTGGATTCTTCTGCAATAGCAGCCACATCAGGTATAAATGGAAAAACTGATAAGAAACTTTATTTTTGACTTCATATTGATGCTGAGGGTATTGGCAGAGAGCTGAGAGATCAGGTCACCACCAGCTGATGTTAGTGGCTCTCGTGCGAGGCAGCCCGGTGCTGGCAGGGTGATTGCCGTGTCCCTTGCATGTATGACTGCACTTAGCTGCACTTGGCTGGTGGGCAGTGCTAATATGTTGCAGGGACCACAGGGATCCAGGCCAAGGAGGTAGGAAACCGCCTCGCAGGAAAAACCTGTGATTTTGAAGTAGTAGGAAGGGATAAGGAAAGGGGGAAGGTTTAGACTAGACTATAGGGCTGATTTTCTGCTCTCTTGAATCCCTGCAAAGGGACTGACTGCAGATGATGTCACCTGGGGACAGAGGACTTGACCAGCAGCAACAACCTGAGATGGTGTGTTAGTCGTTTAGCTGTCCTCAGAGTTACCTCGGAAAGGTACAATTTGGCGCAAAATTGTCTGTGCAATGCTTATGTGTTGCAATGGAAATTCCCAGTAGGAAGCCGTGATTGGATTTCCTTTGCATATCGCCCATCTGGGAGAGGAAAATTCATTTACAAATATGGCTGAGCAGGAGCGCTCTTGGCAGCCGTCGGAAGGAGCAACTCGCGTCTTGGAGCCTAAGGGAACTCAAATCTCCGTCTTTGTGTTGATGATCCAGAAGAACAGCAGCAGCAAAGCAGCTTGCCATCTTGGCAAGGAGAGCTCTTGACACACAGGGTGAAAAGCTCCTACTGCAGGAAGAACCGTTTAAAGGTTCTTAGGCATCAATATTTTACTTGACTCAGTGCTCTCAGTTTTTAGTGGTAATTGGTTGTGTCGTTTGTATGTGAAGGATCCCTAGTGTGGGAGTCATGACTTAACCAAGCCAGGTGGAAAAGAAAGCAGTGGTTTTGTTTTCTTTTTGGCTTTGCTTTGTTTTGTTTTTCTGAAGTTGTAGTGCTGGGTATTTACCATGAGTGTCTAAAAAAAAAAAAAAGCCAAGAGATGTCCTTATGAAAATTTCATATTTGATTTTCTTTTTTGCTTTATTTACCAAGCACATTTTCTACTTGATGGTAAAGAGTGTGTGCACATATGTGTCTGTATAAATCAAATGAATATGTATGTCTATAAACTATGAAATGTTGTCATTGCTCGACTAGGGAAACAGAAGCATTGGGCAGAGGTAGGGTACCTGAGCATGAGGTTCAACATAAGACAAGGAAAGGCATCTTCCTGATATCTTTGTAAATAAGAATATGACAGCTCAGTTAAAAAATGAAGGCATCACCCGAAAGAATAGACTTAAAACTGAATTTTGGAGGTGATAAGCCATGCAAGGAAGGCAGTAGTTCTTGTTTCTTGTTCATGATGAACTCACTGGGGAAGAACTGGAATGAATGATGTGCCAGAGAGTTTTAGTAGCATCTCAGCTGTCACCGGATGGTGGTGACATGCTTGGGCACCAGCCTGCCTATTCTCAAGGTAATTTTAGATCGGGCTTGGAAGACCTTCGGAAAATAATCACTGAAGCAACATCTCATGCTGATGTCTGTCCTTTTTTCTCTTGTTCAAAGCATATTTTTAGTTACTCTCTTTATGCTTTATATAGTGAAGCTACTCCTATTAAAAGTCATACTTGGCTTTTAAATTACAGCTCTTGCACTTTAAACAAGGTCATATAGCTTAACTCAGGAAGAGGTCTTTAAATGCAACCACTTACCTTAAGGACACTGTACGGTCGCATAGCTTCCCCGCCGTGGCTCCCTGCAGTTTTAACCAGTCGTCTCAGTGTTGTGACCATCCCCTGAGCTGGATCTTTGACACGGCAGTGAATTGTTAACAAGACAAGTCTTATTCCTGCACAAGCCCTGAGCGCTCTTGGAGGAGCCAGTCTTAAGGTGTGCGTAAAGAACAACAGCAGGAGTCCCCGCTGGGGAAAACGATGGCTGCGCTGAACCCAGAAAATCACTGCTATGCATTTGGTTCCCACGTAGTTGGTAGTGGCTGGATGGGCATCCTGTTAGCAGTGGAAAGGTAGTGAGAAGCCAAAATAGGCATCAACACTCACAGTGGCGGTGGCTGATCCAAGAAATAGGTCTGCAGAGCAAGGAACTGCGTAAGGATGTCTGAGTATTTCTTGCGGAGAGCAGAGAGAATTCACTCTAAAAGAGCAATATCTATAACAGTGTAAATCCCATAAAAACCTTTTGGATGCTGTCTCATATTTAATTTATATTATGCTACAACAACCACGAGCCAAGTGATCAAACTGAAATAAAATGGAAAGGGAATGATTGGAGCATGTTTCATGCTATTACTGCGTTTCAGGGTGGAAGATGCTTTCCATCAATGTTTCGTAACTTAGGAAGGGCCTCTTAGATCCCATTTGGCCATCAGATGGTCAGGAAGCATCGAGAGGGGCCATGGGAGCAGATCTGGGAGCAGAACTGCTTGGTGCTGGCCAACTGTCTCGATGCTTCCTCTGGTGTGCAGCTAGTGCAGGGTCATTGACTTGGACAGGGCTCCAGCTTGGTGAAAGACTCCGTCCTCACATCCGAGTCCTTGTGGATAGACTGCTGCAATCCTGATAAAAACAATGGCCAGGCTGCCCTGGACTAGAACAGCAGCAGTGGGGCCTCTGTATTCAAACATCTGTGTTCTTCAGGTTCTTTTATTCCGGGCTGGCTTTGTGTGGCAGCGAGTTATCTTGGGCACTTCAGTGCGCAGTTCAGCTGCCCTGACAACTAGCATTCTCCAGCAACAAAAGGCTACTAATAAAGCCTTATCATTGCAGTTTTAATCTGTTTTATTTTTATGTTCAATATCTTGTTGAAGCGTTATCACTCTAGCCTCCTGCCAACAAGCTCCTACCTCTTAACAATTCATTTTCAGTCTCCGTGTGACATGGTTGGAAAGGAAGGGAAGGAAGTGGCCAAGTGTTAAAAGCCAAACTCGCTGCTAGGGCAAACACAAGCTTAAAAGTTTAAGTAGGGAAAACGACCTTAAAAGAACACTATGGTCAGATTTTTCCTGAAATGTAGGTTATGCAAGATTGAACTAACAAAATGCTAAGCCATGCGATTTAATGACTTTTTAAAAAGCAAACAATCCCTGCCACAGACTCATATACAGAATCACTGTGCGTTTGTTACAAATATTTCCCTAGAGTGTTTAACATCCAGATAATACAGCAGGGTCCTCCTGCCTGAGAAGCTAAAAATTAAATTAATGGATAAATTTATTGTTCTATTTTTATCAGTGAGGAAATGTAAATACAGGAGAGAAACTGTATGAACCTTAAAAGGCGAAACAGAAGGTTGAAAATCTCTGATAGAGCCGATTTCCTGTTTTCTGAGTGCTTTCCTAATTCTTAATAATCAACAGATTGAATAATTTCTAGCCCAAGGGAGGTGGGCGGAGGAGAGGGAGCACTGTATAGATTAGTCTGGAAATATATTGGGCTTAGGTTGGGGTCAGATAAAGGTTTCTAAGATTATTTTATTTGTCTGGGTTAGTCATCCTGCTTATCTCCTCCTGCCTGTCACTTCATTCGACTGCTGCTTGTGTTTTCCTAGACTCCGGTTTGCTCCCCGCTGGATAGAGGGACACAGGCCCATTTAGAAAAATGGATTCAATGGGCAAATAAAATGGCAAGTGTAAGTGGCGTGGAAATACTGATGGGGAGATGAAGGTGCTCAGTTGCTGAGAGGATTTAGGGGGCTTTTCTTTAGTTGGAGAGATGCAATAGGAAACAGTAGAAGGGTCTGTAACCTGTAAAAGAAGTTGCAGTAGGTGTTTTGGTTAGAGAAAAGGAGCCGGAGAGTACTCCACGCACAGGCCTATCCTATAGTGAAACAGGATTTATATTATTCATCATTGATGGTGTTACAGTTAAGCCTCAGAGGTGTTTTTCTGTAATTCTTTTCTCATCACTGGTAATTAGAATGGTGCTTGCTTGTCAGTCTAAGTCATCTCACTAATTAGTACTCGGCTCCTGCGCGGCTGCTTCGCTGAAGCTCATGGAGACCTGTGTGTGTGACACACGTGTGAGGAATGTGACTCAGAGCCTAAAGCAGGTCCAGGCTATCGTTTATGCTGATAGCAGAAACAGAAGAGATCAGAAGGAAAAAGGGTTTTAATCTTCAGGCTCCGGTAGCTCGGTTGAGACTCTGCTGATGAGAGGCATTGGGCCGCCGACACTGAGCTGAATTCACTTCAGATATTAGCAAGTTTGTTTTGGTTGTGGAACAAACGATGATTACTGTAATAAATGCCTGGCTGGAGTAGATGTTTTTTGTGCTTTATGTTAATGTGCATAGTCATACTAATAGGAAAACATAGGCACTGAAAAGGTGCTTGGATCAGATGGAATGGCTTATTTTTCAATGGTATCTTGGTGTCTTTTCAATGGTATCTCTGTCTTGAAGTGAAATCCCTGAGACCTGGAGTTGTGAGCAATTCTGAAAGGCAGCGTTTGCTGTCAGGTCAGAAAGGTGCCGACCAGAAGGGAAAGGAGGGATGGCTGCTGCCGAGCGGTGCCCTGCACACAAAAAGCACTTGGGGGTGTGGGTCTTTTTTTTTTTCTTTTAGCAGAACATAGAGTGAAACCTGATTAACTGAAATAAGTAAATTGTTCAGCCCCAATGTATTATTCCGTCCTTGTGTTGTTTATGTATGGTATAGAAGATGATTTCCGAGTTCTGTTGTCTGGCTTTCCAAGACTTGTTATACTTTATGAAAACAAAAATATATTAATCTGAAACAACCTATTCAGCTGCCGAAACAGTCATTTTCAGTCAAATGCAAAATGTTTTCCTTTTTCTGAACTTTTCAAAACTCCTGGCGAAATCCAGAATTAAGTACCCACCCTGAGCAGAAACATTGCAGCTGTCGGCTGGAGTTTCAGGCGAAGGCAAGTAAGATGTGCTGAAAGTGGTCAGTGAAGCTGTTACTCATGGAGTATGTAGGAGTTCAGTACTATTGCTCATCTTGGGGATGTATTGTAGCTGCCTCTGGTCTGTTGTCAAAGCATTCGGGAAGAGAAAGGAGGAAATATATTCCAAGGAAGGGGTGTGGAATAGAATAGTTGAAAAATATAAGTTCCGGATGTGTTCTTTTGTTTGCTTTATTTTTTTTCTTAAAGGTACTTTTTCTTCAAGGTGGTAAAACAAGCAACTATTATCCAGTAGACTAATCAGTGTGTGAAATGATATATTCTCTTAGTTGCTAGTAGCAACCACTGTAACTTTTGCTTTTGATATGTCTGTAGCTTTTTAGACCATTACTTTTGTGAAATAATTTTTTTCCCAGCCTTTCCTTCCATCTGAAATACTTTCCAATTTTAAGACTGGATAAAAGTTTCCTGCAATCATTATTTAATTGAGATGAAATGGGAGAAATATCACATATGCTGGTTTTTTTTTTTTTGATTTTTTTATTTTTTTTTTATTTGTTATCTTCTGCTCTGCTTGTTTTACCCCACTTTGGATTAAGGTTGATTGCAGGGTGGAAGTAACAAATGTTACAGGGCTCTCTTCTGAAATTACCAGGTGATTAGTGTCACTGTTAGGGTCCTGGGCCATCTTGCCCAGTGCTGCACCTAAGGGAGCCTCCACTACCTGTTTTTTCCAAGCTAAGAGATACAGGCTACTGGAGAGGAAGAGGAAGAAGCCGGTATGTAAAGGCTGAAGACTTTTTGCTAGGAAAGGATGCCTGGTGAGACTATGCAACTGTAGCTAAGCTTTACGCTTTATTAAGTGTATGAACGTTTCATGATCCCTCAGTGTCCTCCCCAAAGCTGATTTTATACTCTAAGATCATTGTTAATAGGTTTGGAAGCGACCTGAAGAGGTCACCTCCTCGTTCCTCCCGAGCCTGACCCCAATTTTTTTTACCTTTGTGTAGTAGATTAAGCCAATTAGAAGGCCAAGGAGAAAAGGACAAGAGTTAGGGGGAATTGTGTCAGGATTGTGCCGGGAGCCAAAGCCCATTCCTGTTCTGTCTTGGGGAGTCAGCAGAGCCTGATTTCTCCTTCCTGCTGTAATAGCTGTTTTTCTTTCTTGAAGCTTAGTGCTGTCTTTCCTTCACTCTTTTCTCACAGAGCAGTTTTATTGGCATCGTGGTGCTTATTGACGTTTTTGCCTTTTTCTAGAAGACCATCTCATGGTCTGTTATTGGCTTGTATTTTTCTTTATGGGCCAAGTGGAACGTGCTACTGCCGCTTCCTTGAGTGTACTAAGTAGAGTGAAAGATTTAACCAGCCTTTTTTATAGGCTAAATACCAATTTATCCATCTCAGTCTGATGCTTATCTTTCCCTCTAAAAACATAGCAGCGTTTACTTACGTTGAGCTTGTGATGCATTATAATCTCTAAATTGTGTTCTGCAAAACTACTACCTAACTTGTCATTTTTCATCTTCTATTATGGAAAATATGTTGCACCCAATAGGGCAATAGTCTTTTAAGAATTTGTATTGGTGTAATTATGCTAAACAATTATGCTAAGAGCTCATATGACACTTCTGCTTTCAAGATTAGAAGCTCAATTTCTGTGTATTTCCTTTTCCTTTTATCGCAGAAAATTATGTTATGTTTTTGTAGTGGCTCCCATGCCAGACCTCAAATGGTTTTACAGACATTGACTGGGAAAACTTAGCATTGAATTTTTTTTCATGGAAACGCTATATTCTTAAGGGAAAATAGCAAAAGGTTTCTTTACTTTGAGTGCAAACGGGTCAAGGAATTTCCTCTATGTTGTGTAGCATTAATTGGTTATCTATCAAGTTTAACATCGTCTTTCATTCCCAGGGAAGCTACTGAGATTAGTTGTAAAAAATATTTTTTCTTAGCTGAAAAGATTATAACTCAGTAAAGGGTTGCCTACCAGATGGCTGAAATGAGCTATCGAGGTCTGTGTCATTATTATCCCAATATTGTTAATGGTATCAGTCATTATTCTTGTCTTGCTTGGGGTAATGATAGTCTGAGGATTGTACGTTAAAAAACAAAATATGAGATGACTACACAGAAATTGATACTCTCCAAAACTTTTATTAATGTTATTGTATTTTGAGAACTTGGAGGATTTTTTTTGTTTCTTTTTCCTAACAGAGCTTTTAGAAGAATTGAGGGCAACCGTCATGTCACAGCTAATGTATCAAATAAATTACTTGAACTTAGTTTCATCTAGGGAAAACAGAAAGTGTTATTACTCTAAAGGAGCTGAAACCCTTCCTGTAGTCTTGTCTCACCCTTCTTTGCTGTGATAAAGTGCTCTACCCACAAAAAGATCTTGGAACTATATGGGTGTTGTATCCTGATGTATTTATCTCATCAGACGTTGTTTATGAATGGTAGGAGTTTTGAGGAAGTAGTATTCAATAAAAATGGACCCTATATTGAATTTTAACTTTTGTATTTAGTGTTATGCGTTACTTAGATCTTTTGCATCGTCTTTTGATATAAACAATGTATGGCAGGGCCCAACTTAAGAATTCTAGAGTTCCTTGAAAATAATGCATCTCAGAGTCAAGTGTTCTAGATGTCACCCTTGCAGTGATTACTACTTTTTTCAAATGCATTTTCTTCTGAACGTAACAGTCTAGCAAGAAATCCATCCAATGAAAAGAGAGTGCAGTTGAAACAATAGATGAATTTTCAATAATGTTTTTATCTAGAATGCACTGGCGATAGGTCTCTTGCTTAGTGAGTTATGGTAATTTGATTCCTATTCTTTTCTCTAGTATAGCAAGCTGTGATACAGCAGGACAGTAATGTAAACTCTTAAAGTAGTTCTGGTGGCATAAATTCAGGGAAATATAAGCGGTAGCAAAAGCATGCTGTTCAGGGTCTGGCCACCTGCTTCTAAGGAAATTTTCCTGTGAGACGCATTTTAACTTTTTCAGTCTCATGTAGTTTTTAATTCATGCTTTAATATTTGTTAATGCTGCATATTGGTTTTTATTATTGGCCTGTGGTGTAAATGCTGTGTGTAGAGAGGGTCTTCATTATCCCAGACCCTGCTCATGTCACTGAGGAGGGTGCTGCTTTGCTTGGTTCAACCAGCAAGGCAGGTGTATATAGAAAAGCAGCATTCAAGACCTGGCTGCAAAGAGCCCTTTTTTTCCCTGGATTCCCTCAGTCCATGAATATAGTGAAATACTTGCATAGCTGCTCATTACTATCCAGTTGCAAGGGGACTCATCTATTGTTTGCTCAAACATTTGCAGTTTGGCAGTGAAATGCTTAGGAAGATTGGAAATGTAAATATTACACGTTTGAACTTTGACAATGTGCTATCATTTGTAGCTGGTAAAACAGATTAAATCTGGAAGACGCCACTGTCTACAGTGTATTAGGAATGAAGAATATACATTTGTTTCTAGGTAATTGCTTTTTCATGTAATACGTGCTAGAACAAAATTACTCAAATAAGTGGTTGCTGTTAAGTCCCAAAGGTGAAATAAAAGAATTCATCTTTCCTTAGGAGTTAGTTGGAAGTTTGCCAAAAATATTTACAGATTTATGATTATTTCAAATGAGTAGAGTTTACTGTGTCATGGCTACCTGAAAGGTGGGAGCAGCAAGAATGCATTTGCTGTGCAAACATATTTGCAGGGATGCACTAAATACACTCTCTGGAAGGCAAAACTTCACTTTTAAAGCTGGCTGAATGTCAGTTTTTGTAATCTTTTATGAATTGATTCAATGAATGAAGATTTATTGAAATAACTGAATATTTGTAATAGGTTTGTAACTGGGAGACAGCTGACGTGCAGCTGAGATCAAAGTACCTGATATGCTTAAAGAATCAACGTTTGCCCAAGCACATTGAAATCAAGGGCTGTCTTCACTTTTCATTTTTTCCTTATTTCCAGCAAACAAAGCTAGCTGACCTGCTAAGGTGCAGACCATAACTGAGAGCAACTGGTTTAGATTCGACTCCTACAAAGAGTGAAGATAGAGCTAGGAATCTGAAAACAGAAGGTCATTAGGATCAAAGTGTTCTGAAAACACGGTAGGAACATACAGCTTAAAAGAATCCCTTGGGCCAGTGAGTATCTTCTCCCAGACTATGAGACAAGGCAAGAATGATAGCAGCAACGAGCACTGAAAAGTTGACTTGAGCCAACTTATGGGATAATTAGGTAGAACAAGTCATTTAAGGGATAAAGGTCTTGGAAAGATTCCTTAAAGAAAAAATACAAAAAGCACAAAACAAAATGATTTTGGTGCAAAAGGCAGGCAGGAAGTGTATTAAGAGGAAAAAATGTAGCTGAATTGGAGATTCTAATACCAAAGAAACATATTGTAAGGGGTAATAGAACCATTTTGCTAATGGCACATATGAAAGGATAACACAAGCGTGCGGGAACAAAATTAAAAAGATGTCATGAGCTGCAACAATAAGAGACATTAAAAAGCAATAAAAATAGTCTATTTAGCCATATTTGGTGTTGAAGGAAAACAAAAGAAAACAATGGAACCATTACTTAATGGGGTAATGAATAATACAGCTAAAATGTTAGGCTTTCTGCAGTGTTTCAGGCCTGTTTTTAAAAGTTAGTAACAAGGTGCTTAAAGCAAATCAAATTGACAGTAAGGTTAGAACATAAGTTGAAAAAGGAAAACGTGTCTCTATATTTACAAATACGTGTGTGTATATATATATGAATGACTTAAGAATGAAAAAACGAAGTTTAGGAGTGAAAAATTGGGAATAGTTGGATAAAAATTGGAATGGTAGGAGAGCATTT
>VZSG01000668.1:198605-241506 GCA_013398315.1 Nothoprocta pentlandii
CATTTGGGATGTGGTGTTAAAAAGCAGTACCCCCCAATAGCCTAAGTGTTTCCTGCATTTAATTAAGGACTGCGGTTTCAAATATAAGGTGGTAATTTATCATTTCACTCTCACTCACATCAGTAGCGGAAAAAACTCTAGGCTTTTCTGGCCAGTTTTGATGAGAATATGAACAGATTCTACAAGCTGACAAAAATAGGAATGCTAGAAAACATGATTTATAGTGGTTTGTTTAGCTGATGTTGAGCAGTTTTGCATAAAAATGTGTCGGGCTGAGAGTTGTATTGGCTTTACAGAGGAGGAATTGCTCACATATGGACCAGAGGTACTGGTCTATTTAGCAAAAGAGAGGTTTAGTCTAGGCATAAGGAGAAAAGCTTCTAACTTAATAGAATTTCATGTAAGGGGGGAATTTTCTGGCATAAAAATAGCTGAGTGTTAAACTAGATGGTGAATTTTTTGTGAAGGGAGACGATATATCAAACAAATACAAGATTGTTGAGTATTTTTGGTGAGGAAGATAAAGTGTGAGCTTTTGAGGACTTTGTAGCGTTATACATACACATATTAAAAAACAAGCTAAAATCTCTTTCTGAGTGGTACATAATTCTGAATTTTTAATTCTAGTCCTGGGTGATGTGAGTTGATCCTTGAGTGCAAAATGTTTTCACAAGGATAGGCATGTGCCAGTTATTTATTTTTTAGCAGTTAATGGTCACTACTCACTGTTTTTTTAAATAACACAGGGAAAGCGTAGGTGGCCAGAGCAGATGGAGATTTTGGATTGACTCCTCCTCTGCTGTAAGGACATGCCCACAACTTCCAGTTATCGTGTGTTTCAGCATGCGCACACTGAAGGCACAGCAGAAGAAAACTGAAAACCATACATAGTCTGATAGTTTTAGGTTCAGTTTAAGACTTTGTGTATTCAAATAACTTCTGCTAGCAGTACTGACCCTTGCAAGAAGCATGGGGGCAGAGTTTGCATGCCTTGGCAAGGAGAAGTGTGCCATTCTCCTTCATGGTACTGTGTAAAACCATGCCTAGTAGCTCATGGAACTGTGATTTAGTTTTTTTCAAGACTGTAGCTTGTATTTCTTTTTCTGCTCTCTTGTTTTGACCTTGTACTGCCAGTTCTTTCTTTTCACAGAGTAGCAGTGACAAGCAGCAAGGATCATTGATTGTAAAATCAGCAGGGCAGCATTTTGTCCATGTGACTGTTGGGGCTGCACATATGTAGTTTGATTTGGTTTTAAGGTTGTATATGTTTGCCCAGAGATCCAGAGGTGTAAGGGTGGTGCCTGCAGTGAGTGTTTACGGTTCCATCATGGAAGGAGTTGGCTGTAGGACATCAAATGAGGAAGGTGGAGAATGTTCTGTGTTCGGGTCTTTAGGAGAACGATGCTATGTGGGAGTGTTTCCTGCTCCTGGCATATCAAGTACCACAAGGAAGTTCCCCCTTTTATGATGGACTGTTAAAAGAGCTCAGATTTTCAAAAATGATCTTGAAATACATTGGACATTGGTGGCACTTTTTTTTTTGGTGGCAGAGAACGCAGTGAGAACTGAGGCTCTTTTCATTTTGACGTTAAGACAGACAAATGTGATTGAGAAGGTGAATATGGAAAATTCCTTGTGGGAGAGTAATGGAGGGTGAAATGATAGTTTTTATGATTCTTATAAAAGGAAAGAAAACCGAGTCAAAATAGTAGGTTTGAAAAGATAGTTTTTGATAAAATCAGATACGTGGTTGATGCAGTTTCATGGAAG
Source organism: Nothoprocta pentlandii (assembly GCA_013398315.1). Lineage (NCBI taxonomy): Eukaryota > Metazoa > Chordata > Aves > Tinamiformes > Tinamidae > Nothoprocta > Nothoprocta pentlandii. The sequence continues at coordinate 200,376 of VZSG01000668.1, forward strand.
GCGAATCAAAGGGAACATACAGAGTAAATGAAGAACTGTACTACATTATGAGATGTTCAGTGATTCCAAAGATAGATGTTGCAACAGATAACTAAGAATCAATATGGAAGACTTGAGCAGCTAGGAAGATAATCAGAAAGAGCAAGACGGTAAATGATGGAGAGATAAAAAAACAGTAGGGTAGATGGTGGGAGACAAGCACCTTTCTGTACACAGTTAATAGCAACAAAGGCAGCCGAGAGAACCTTGCTGTTGAAGAAGAAAATGACCCGGTGCTGAAAACACCCCAGCCATTGTAAATGTGCTCACAAATTATTTCAACCTTATTTCAAGCCTGATTTCCGTAGTTTCTGAACCCACCCAGTGCATCTCATACTGTTGTTGGTTGGTGCATAGTGAGAGGCAGAAGGGCTCCCCAGAAGCAAGCTGTAGATGTCTCTAGAGATGGAGAACTATGTGTAGTTAGGGTTGTTATCAATGGTTATCCATGATACCTGTTGATATTGATCCTTGTGAACAGATATGGCAATTGATGATCCTCGTGCATGTCAAGGTTAAGAAGAATGAGTGAAGGGGAAGCAAGATGCGTGGCGTTCTGATGGCATGGAAATATGACAGACGTTAATGCTACAGAAAGAACATACTTGTTTGCTAAATTACTTTTATCTTTTGGACTCGGGCCCAGTAATCTGGCCCTGGAAGATTTAGTTGAAACTGAATGAACCCTCTGTTTAAGAACAGCCTTTATTTATATGTTCATCCAAGCACCCTTCTTAGCTTGTTCTCTCCCCAAAACTTCTTTTCTACTGCAAATGAGTCTTTCACCTTTTGGTTACTTTTATTTAAGTGCTATTTTTAGGTGAGTTAATCTCAAAATGCCCCTTTCAAAATTTTTCATATGGGAAATAATCTGATTTCTACTTCTGTTGTTGCTCAGGAAAATTATCACAGCTGAGTGTAATTATTGGAATTGATTTAATTGATTTCAGACTGTAATTTGTGTTGTTTCTTATGCAGGGAAAAAAACCCTTTAATTCTTTGACACAGATATGCAAGAAGACAGAAAGCTGGTTTAACTTTTCCACTCTGTAGGTAGCAAGACATCAGGGCTGAACGGGGATTTTACCATTCATAAAGTGGTTGTCTTTGCAGTTATCTGTTAAGTTGTTTATATTTAATTTGTTGCAGTGAAGATGACTGATTTTTATTTTGTGCTTATGTTTATCAGGGGTGCCAGAGAAGTATTTTCCACTTGGCAGAGCGTTTCTGAGGCAGTGCTATGGGCTTGACAGTTGCTTAGAAGATTGGGGCTTAGATTGGCAGTCGCTGTGCAGGAAGGCTGACCTCAGGAGGCCAAAAACCCTATAGCTATTTTAAAAGTTTTCAAAAGCTCCTTTGCACTAAGGAAAGTCTGCCTGACTGTTTGTTTAAATGGATTTTCCAGCAGGAATAAACCTCTCAAGCTTTCAGATGGCTCTGAGGGCTTTCTCCTTTGGAAGACAGAATCCAAGATAGCTTTTGCTGGCAAACCCATTTTGAAGATTAGGATTTTTCATTTGAAAAGTCAAAATAAAGCTCTTACAACTCAAATGGCCATAAGGAATTTCTTTCCCTGAGCCTTTGCTTTCAGCCAAGATAGGACCCAGACGAACTATTGTGTAAATGAGTAGAGGATCTGGATTATTAGCCAGTATCTCATATGTGCGACTAGTATTTTTTACTTTAAGACCTGTTGTTGGTAGCTCAACTTAGGAACAGTAAGAAAGGAAACAAGCAGCAATGACAACAACCCCCAGTGCTCTCATGCTACAGGATGCTATAGAGCTGATAAATATGATGGAAATTTGTGAGATTTGTCTCTTGAACCTCTCACTTGCTTCACCAATGCTCCTCTTGCTATATGGGGGTGATATTTATGCCTTACCAGAAAAGCTCTTCTTGTTTAATAGCATCAAGTGAATGCAGAAGGAGACAAGGGGCTCATCCAATGTTCTTAAAATAAAGCAGCCACCCTCCTGTTCCTCTCCCGCAGCGAGGAGCTGCAGCAGCAGTAACCTGCTCTCAGGGGATGCACAGGTAAGGAAGGGATGATCTGGGCAGGATATGTCCTTGTGCAGGCACATCATTTGGGCTCCATTCTTAATGGATTGGCTTTCTCCTAGTATGAAAGCTGAGACTGGCACTGGTATGTGGCTTTAGATTTTTAATTGCAGATGATGATCGGGGTAGCCTTTGATACTATCTGCTTGAAGTAAAAGATATGAGATCTATTTATAATTATCCTGCGCTTTCTTTCTCATTTTTGTAAAAAGGGAAAAAATGCCCTGTATTATTCAGCCCTTAGAATTAATTTCCTTAGGCCTGTTTTGAATATTAAATAATGTGCTTTGTATTTTGCATTTGTCATCTTTACATTATTTGTCATCTTTACATTAATCGCACCGTCACCTCTGACTCTTTATTGCTGTAGCTTTTTAAAACAAAGGAATCTTTCTTTTAAGAAAAGAGGGAAATAGATGCGAAGATGGAGCACTTGTTGACAGAGCCTGACACTCTCGCTGCGCCACTTTCAGGGATTCCAAAATCAAAGCTGACAGCTTGAAAAGATGGAGTCTGTATCAGGAGCAATCAAATTGTCCAAGGACTAATATTGAAGTAGAGTACCTGGTAGTCTGCCCTAGAACTGCTGTTTTGCTCCTGGTAGCCTTTGGTGACTGTGGCCACCGTATTCCAAGTGATGAAGATGTTGCTGGCTCAGTCACAAATCACTGAATGGTCGAGGTTGGCATTGAACTCGGCGGTTGAGGGGTTAGCGTTGAACTCAATGCTGTTAGAGTTTTGCTTCATCCTGTGGGAGCGGTGTCCCCACCTACTCGATGAATTTAGCATGCTCCGTGGAGGGAGAAGCGGCCAGGCTTTGCCTAATTTTCTCCTGTTCTCCTTCACAGAGCTCATTTTCTTTGCGTTTTAAGTTTCCTTGATAATAACCTGCTTCCGGCTTAGCGTTGTGTGGCACCTTTCCATGTTATTTGGCGCCAGGGTAATTCTGTATTCCTAGCTGCTCGATGAAGGGTGCAGCATCCCGACCCAGCTGCCCCAGAAACCTCTACCAGGAAACTTTGTTCTCCTGCACTTGTGAGTGCTTGCAGGCGTGAGCCTTACCTGCAGCGAGGGACCACTTGGACCTATGAATCATGTGAATTTAAAGCACTGCAGCATCCCTGTGCGCTCAGCTGACAGCGTGAGCTACATACATGGGGATTTCATGCTCTGAATATTATTTAGGTGACGGAGAAAGCGTATTGGATCTTGAAAAAGTGAGCACTTCACCATCCAAATTATGTACTTTTTTTGGTGCATGGGACATGCCCGTATGAGCACGTACCCAGAAGGTATCATTGCCTCATGGTTTTAGAATGACATTGGAACGATTCAGATCTCTCCCCATCTGAGCCACTAGGGCGTTTTAAGAGCTTTCCTCTCTCATTTGCTCTCTTGTTCACTCTCTTCTCTCCTTTTTTAATAATTTATTTTCTGTGTCTGAGAGAGAGATTTATCAGAGCTAGTCAGGGAAAGTGTCCACTATTAAACCTGGGGATGTTTTTCAAGCCAATATTGCAAGTAATCAATTTCTTTTGGCTTTCTTTATGTAGCAGCTTTGTAGCATGCACATACAATTACCTGACTTGTAATTTCCATGCATCATGATAAGGTGCCCGACTCTGTGCTATCAGGTTTAGGGCTAAGCCTGCATTTTCTAGATGCAAAAATAAGAAAGTCTGTGACAAGACCAACATAAAGAATGGAGAAATATCAGATCACTTCTGATCCATGGTCTGCCATCAAAACCTAATGGGTATTTTCAGACTCATGAATATATTCTTTATAACTGTTAAATAGTACTAAATCAGTCATGAAGATTATAAGTTGTGAAAATGAAATGCACTCATGTAGTGTTTTAAATTTTGATACCAATTTGAGTACTTGTGCGACCTTTACAAGGTAAGATAAACCGCCTAGGTTTAGTATGCACGATTTGACACGCAGGGCAGCTTTGAGCTCTAGTGACAGAAGCAGAAAGAGATCTACCAATTTGCTGGATGCAGTTAGCTGGTGACTAGGCTTTTGTGTGCCCTCCTATGCATTTAGATATTGATACTGTGAGCTCTGTGGTGAGTAGTCATGCTACCATGGGGCTTCCAGAGGTTCACCTTTTTCCCCTCAGTTCCAGATAAAAAGGGATTAAAAATGGTTAACAAAGTGATTGTAGAGCTGCTTTCACGGGAATCAACTTGATGGGATTGTCTGCCACTTTGTTGGCATATTGAACTCCTGTGCATTTTAGGACATTCTGTGTTTCAATACATCTTTTATATATTCCCACTCTATATATTCTCTTTTTACTTGTTTATGCGTTTATTTAGTTACTTTATCCTTGGCATTACATTGTGCCTCTTGATAATTAAAATCCATCAGGGCTTTGTGGTGGAGTTTTTATGAACTATCACATGTGTTTATTACGAATGGCTTCTGTTTCTCAGTGCCATATAACATCCACGTGTACACAAGGCCATCGTGTAGGTGTTCGTGCAGACTCGGTAGCCCCCGGCTCGCTGAGGGACTCTGGTGTGTGTGGAGGTACTTCTGTATTTTCTGCACGTTTCACTCCCCTTTGCTTGTTGGAACTTGTATGCAGTTAAAAATGTAAACAGTGGTGGCTATCAGGGGGATGAAAAATATCAAGGATAAGTTTGTTTTCTATCACCCAAAGTGATAGTGAGTTGTTGTCCTCATTAGGTGAGTGAGGTTTCAGCTGCTGCTTGAATATGTCTGGTTGCCAGGAGCTCAGGTTTGCTAAAAAGGGCTGAAGACTTTGAGAAATAGCTGGCGTGATGTCTGTGTTACTGCCTGCTGTGTTGGGGAGGCAGCTCTAGCGATGCTGTGTGGCAGCCCCCCAATCTTGCCGCTCTGCTGTGTGTTGATCTCCTGCTTTTTTAGCTTGAAGTTTTCAGCATTGGAACATGCTTGGATATTAAGACTGGTTTTGATCAAATTGATACCTGAATGGAAATATTTTTGATGTGGCTGGCGTACTGCTCTGATGAAAAAGCCAGAGAAGCAAGTCAAGTTTTTGGTCTGATACCTAGTTAAGCTAAGCCTTACAAGCAGTCATCTCCAACCTCTAGATGATTCAATAAATTTATGTACTGATTTCTGGGCAGCACCTGGGAAAACCATAAGCAGGATGAATTATGTATCTATAAACACCTTAATCTTCACCCCATTTTTCTTGCCACTGCAGTCCTTCCAGAGCAAACACACTTGGTTTGTGAGTGATTTCCATTTAGCATTAATTGCTGAGAAGATGGTTGTCTTGCTGACATTGTGCATGCCTTTTCATCGTGAGCATCCTGAAAACCTTCTGATTACTCGTTACTTGCCACGAAATTACGTGGCAATTAATTTACGTCTCCTTTTTATCTAGTGAAGTGGTTGGACTACAGAGCTTATCGGCTTTGGTTGCAGTTTGCTGTCTTGTCGTGTTCTGGCACTGGAGCCATCCAGTTGCAAAGGGAAGGGCGATTTCCATGGAGATGGGAACCAGATCATCTGTTGCAGGTTGTTTTTTGAACAAGCATCAGAAAACTGTTAAGAGAACAATCGAGTCTAAAATGACTGTCAGCATTAAGAGACAGCATTAAGGGAGAAGAATCTTGGTTTAAATGTGAGAGTTGATTTTGATCCCAAGGCAAATCAGTTTCTCTACTTTGTTACTTTATTTTGTATTTTAATGGTACCCTTGGGGCTGCATTTCTTAGGGGCATGTTCTCTGCAGAAGTTGTTTTTTAATGCCAGTGCCGATGCAACTGTGAAAAATGGGAAGAGGCTCTTTCAAGCAGTAGCAATAGATAAGATATATTTGGTATTTTCACCTTTTTAATTCTGTATATTAGTTTTTGGTAGCTGTAGCTTTGAATTGCTCTCCAGATGTTTTGAGGAGCCCGAAGGCCCCAGAAATATTAAATTTTGGACTGAAGTTGAATAGTGTTTCTAATTGTTGCTAAGTTATGTGCTCGCTTCCTTACATTGATAGAGACTACAGTTTGAATAGTAAAGGCTAGAAAAATTAAAGGTCTGCATTTTTCATAACGTCCTTTTGAGAAGGAAAATGGAAAAAAAAGGCCTTTTATTTGTAGATGTTTGCACATCTACCTTGTAGTTATGGTTGTAGGAATTAATGATTTGTATATGGAAGTAGGTGTCCTTGAAAAAATGAAGTCTTCTCAGATAATTTTACAAGAGTTTCACATGAAAGTCTGTGTAACATTTTAGTAATAGCCTTTTAAGGAAAGGAGTGTGTATAAATATTAGCGTAAATCTGAGGAAATATCGAGGACCTGTTGTCTAAAATAGTGAGGCTCTGGTCAAAGCACTGCCTCGGTTCAAGTCCGTGGGAATATTTGACTGATTCAAATATTGTCTCTTGGCTTCTGTTTTGGCGTAACCATCTTCAAACTCTGTGCTTCAAATAAAAAAAAAAATCACTTAGTGAGGTATCTGTTGTGGTAATTTTTCTTTAGGAGGAGGAGTTGTTTAATTTTCCTAACATTTCAAAAATAAGACAGATCCATGATCTAGAAGACTGGGCATTGTTTCAGTAATTTAAAAAAATGCAAACAAACAGAAAAAAAGTTTTCTTTCTATTTGCTTTACCTGATATCATTATTCTCAGAAAAAGGGAAGAAGAGAGAATGTTAAAAATAAGCGTTTTGACATTTTTGGTGAAATAGGCAAGTGGCTTTTGGCATAGATTTCTGAAGCCCCCTCATAAAATGTGCACTGGCCACAGCTTCTTCTAAATGGAAGTAAATGCTGCTCTGAAGTCTTTCTTCCAAGTCCACGGAAGAAGGATTTTCAGGGAGTAAATGCTGAGCAAAGCATGAAACAGTCCGGGTGACCCTGCTTGAGCAAGGAGTTGCATTAGGTGAGATTTGAAGATCCCTCTAAACCTCAACTGCTCTGTGAGACAGAGGGAAAAAGAAAAGAGCTAAGAGAGGGAATAGCTCTTTCTAGACCAGCTTTGAAAGTCACAGATCAAGTTCATCATCATTTTCTTTCTTTAAGTATGGAGGGGTCTGAGTTTCTCAAAGATGTCCCGATCCCCTTCAAGCGACCAGGTTGTTAAGTTGTTTTTTAGTTTCATTGTTGCCTGTAGCAATCTTTTTGGAGGAGGCAGTTTGATATTTGGGGATGTATTGAATGGTCAGCTCTTAGAACAGCCTCTAAATTCTAGACATCAGCTCTCAAAGGGTTTTAAAGATGAAATACATCTTGGCTGGTGGTGGGGGATCCATTAAAGCAGTTCTTGCCTGCTTTCTTACAGCTACTTGACTTTATTAAGTAACTAAGGATTGACGCAAGCAAGGGCTAATCACAAAGGTTTGTTAGATACAATATGAACACACTTTGGCAGTCCTGTTCACGGGCTGAAATTCAGCTGCGCTGAAGAGTTCAGGTTGACATTTGCATACAGCAGAGCTTGCCTGTTGAATCCCAGCTAGTGTCTGACAGCCCTAAATGCCTTAATGGACTCCAGATGTGAGAGCAGAGAGGCCACTTGCCTCTCAGATCCCATCGTGTGAGGCAGCGGCGCAGCCCTTGAGTGATGCGTGTAGGAAAACACTCCAAGGCTGCGCCGATGGTTTTGTCTGCCATTCACTTGAAGGGAAGGAGAAAGTGTGTTCCCATGTACTGCTGTGTCCTTTGGGCTACACGTTTCTGGAATGGCATTAAGCTTGATCTGAATCCGAAGACCGTAAATAAGTGGTTAAAAAATACACATATATTTACGAGGTCAGAGTGAGGGAAAGAGCTGAAAATGACTTGAAATAGAAGGAGACGAAAGCTTCGTGTATGTGCTGGATTCTCTTTTAATTATGCTGCTTCGTGATGTAAGCCTGATTGGGGGGTGGGGAGAGTTGTTTTATTTTGTGTTTGTGTTAGCTTAATCTTAGTTTTCTAAGAGCTGATAGTGTCTCTGGATCTTCATCATAAGGATTTCCTTGCAGCTGCTGGATGTGTGCCCCAAAATCTAAAGTAGGTGGTCACCAAACCAGAGTACTTCAGATAACTGAGCAAAAGTTGCTTTTGTCCTTAATAAGTCACACATCACTTGTGCAATGCTTCTGAAGTCATAGTGCTTACTAGGTTTCCATTGGATATACATCTGAGGAAAAATGCTACAAAAAAAAAAAAAAGAGGGGGCTTTCTGCATCATTTGAAGAGATTCATTAATGAGTCTCTCTTTAAAATACAGAAGGATATAAATCATTTACTGCTTGCTGCTGCTTTTCTATGCCATACATATACATAGAATCCAGAAGATCTTTTGACTGGGATTTTTTTGACTTAGAATCTTAGATTTTTTTTTTTCTCAATTAAAATACTTGATCCCTTTTCACTCTACTTGTAAGAACTCTATAGGCTAAATTTATATACTAAGGGTTTAATCTTGATGGTTCTTACAACCTGAGAAAATCCTAGTCAAAGGATCTTCTGGATTCTTTGCATATGCATCTTTTTTTTTTAAAAAGTCAATATCGCAAGAAGACAATAACTAAGACAAAATAACTAAAACACGTTTTGAGGTAAGTGGTATGGACTCTCTGTAGCTCTTTCTCAATCAGAAGCTTCTTCCTGGGCTTCAGCAACAACCTTGATCTCATTCCAAAGCCACATATTAATTCTAATTATTTTTTAGGGAAACTTCATGAAATGCAGCAGGAGACATTAGTTATTATTGAGCTTTAGAGAGCAGATGATAGTGTGGATGGCATGGTCTCTTACTGCCTGGTGACTGGTATCCAGCCACGATTGCTGCGATGTTGGTATCCAGAGAGCCGTTGCTTTCTGGCATGCTCAGGCACTGAGTGCACCTTTGCCTGCCAGGGGAGCTTGCCAGGTGAAATCTGCTCGGTGTTTCAAAGCGTTTGTCAGGCGTCCAGGTTAGAGTGCAGTCTGCATCATCAAAAATCACGGAGCAGTCGGGTTTGGCTCCCGGGCGGGCAGGGTGCCCTGCTGTCAGACAAGTGGGTGTCGTGGCAGCCCCCACAAAGGGGAGCCGCTCGGACACCGAGGTGGGCGCAGGGTCAGCAGGAGCCAAGCTCTCCTCAGCAGCGCCCCTGGGACTGCTACGGGAGATGCTGCTGCTGGTCAGGGTTGGGTACAGATAGAGGTGGTAGACTCATGGGTGCAGCTGGAGAGGAAAGTAAATGAGTCCTCTTAAATGAGGACTCCTGCTCATGGACGCACGTGGAGTACTTTAGGAAGCTCAGTTTCATGAGGTCTTAGCACACTACTCTTAAAATATCTCTCTTAAAGCCCCCCCTAAGTAACTGTACTTTCCAGGGCTGTCTAGACTCAAGTCTGTGTCCTCAAAGTAGGAGCTGTGGGTGCTGATGTCCTCGAGTCCCTGCTTTCTTCAGCACTCCACCATCCCTAGGAGCTTCAGCCCTGAGATGGTTAATCTGCCTTCTGGTTTCATGCTTGAGAGTCACCTGAGCACCAGCTTTGTGAAGGTTTTATACATGCTCCATGTCTTCCCAGAAAACTGCATGGTTTCCCTGTCCATTGATACAAGTAAACAGCAGATCATCTCCCAGCTGGGCTGGAAGCAGCAAGAGCTGAGCTTCATAGCCAGCTCTGGGAAGACACTGTTTTCTTTACTCTGCTGGTATTTTCTGAAAGCTCTGAGAAACATTTTCACTCTTTTTCTCAGCCTTATTGTGAAATTGAACCTGTCAGTGTGGTTGCACTGCAAATGGATGAGAAAAACAAGCGAAAACATGAGAGAACAAAACCCCGTACTGTGGAAATGCAGCCAGCATCGCTATAGAAAACATGGGAGTCCTGTTTGTTTCACAGTGACACTTTGAACTACTCCTTGAAGAAAGGTTTAGCAACTGTCACTGTCATTTGAGTCATTCTGCTGACATTTTGCTGGAGGAGCTAAGAAAACAGACCTCAGTTATAGCGCTCTGACTCGATTTCCTTGGTACTAGTAGGAAGAGTATCATCAAGGTCTTCGGTATTTAAGGTTTCCCGCTCCCACCAATAGGGTCCTGCTTCCTCCTGCTTGAACCTCTGGGTTTGGTTTTTGTTGCTGCTGCCGTTAGGATATGTGGGAGCCCAACGAGGCTAATGTTTGGGATGCTTTTTTCAACCATTTTCCTTGCCTCTGAGAAACACTGTCAAGACGAGATAGGCAGCTAAATAGAAAATGTGCCTTCACCTCTGTGATACCAATTACCACAGGGGCAAGCAAGTGCAAGGGCTACTGCTTACCTCTGAGGAGCAGATAAAAACATTTTCTCTCCTCTGTCCCCAAAGGCAGCTTTGGTCTTTTAGCACTCCCACGTCACACAAAGCTCGGGCTCTCCGGTTTTACCCTCCTCTTGTTTTGCACAAGGTCATTTGACAGAAAATGGCCACAGGGAAAGATTTTTGCAATGTTAATGCAGATCTATAGAAGAATTTCTATGCACAGAAGAGTCTAGTTCTTTGTTGTTGTTGCTGTTATTTCTGGTAATTTATTTCTGGTGGAATGTGATGTTCAGCCATCAAGACCAAATCTTGCTCCCCATGCAAGCCTTGGTTTTTGCTGTCCAAGGCTGTAAGCTGCAGCTTAGAGCTTTGCAGGTGAAATTCATTATATTAGTATTTACCACCACTTAGATGTGATGATAATTACAAAAGCACTAAAATTCAGATAGGATACCGGCAGCCCTGCTTTATGATGCATATCTTGAAACTAAATGAGATTTCTTTGATTTATCTTAATATAGTAAATAAGATAGGAATTAAATGCACGCAGACTGCTGTTTCTATGTTGTTAAGTATTTGTGCTTGCTGTTACAGAATCTCATTTCATTTCAGATCTCTCTTTTTTTTTTTTTTTTCCTTGCTGTAGGCCTCCCAGACAAAATTTATTAGCTAGCTCTAGAAGGGAGTTGGTCCAACTTGAGGTTCTAATTGATGCAAACCAGCCTTCCAGCAAGTTTCTGGGTGACCTCTCAAACCCATCTGATCATTAACCTGAGCAGCTGCTCCAAATTTTACCTGATGTAGCAGATAGCTGTCACCTGAATCCCTTACTGCTCTCTACAATGATGAACCATTTGTGTAGAGCAGGGGAGAAAGGGGAAGAAGCGATTTGTCTGCTTTTGGTTAGGGGGTGACCTGCAGAATGATTTCTCTTGTTGGATTTTCCACCCTCAAGGTGTTTGTTCAGAGGATACTCTCTGGTAGCAGAGGTGGTGCGGTGACTCGAGCAACGGGCTGGCTGAGTGGGCCCAAGACCTGGACTGGCTGGTTTTCCTAAGACGTGATTTATCTTCCCACATGAAGACAACTTGGAGAAGCAGGTATTAATATTTGCAGAAGGTGTGTGCCAAATTACGCTTATAATACAAAGATCCTCTATTTTGTTAGATGGAGGAAGAACCAGCCCGAGAGATGGGTGACAGGGGGTTGAGTTGACTGAATAATCCGCAGTATCAAGATCTCATTTGCAGCTGCACAAAGCCCTGGAACGAAGCACATTTGTGCTTTAGCAATATTATAAGCGCTCCCACTCCTGCAACCCCGTGGCAGGCAGTTCGGGGAGGCAGCTGGCAGCAGCCCTGCTTGTGCAGGCAACCAAAGGGCTCCTAGGCTCGCAGGCAGGCGCGTGAGCCCTCCGGGCGCCTCTCCTGAGGTGCCGTGCTGCCAGCGGCAGGGCCCGTGCGGCCTGGCCTCCTCCATCCGCAGGCACGTGGAGCACGGGAAGGACACAAGCGTTCCTAGGGCTGGGGAGGCACCTGCTTCTGTCAGGCTTTTACTGGCCCAGCCTCGTTGGGCTTCATGATTGAGCGTTTGTGTCCATGTGGCAGGGAGCCCATGGAGGACATGGGCTTGTTGGAGACGCTACATGGGAGAACAACTGCAGAGGCCCTGGGTAACCCAACCACGATGGCTCCGGTGTTTTTCTGGGAAACAAGGTGGAGTTTTATACAGTTATCTTGTAATGACACACAGACGAGCGCCTAGGATGGGAGAAACTACCCTCATAATGTTTTGATCCGAATTCCACCCATCTTCGGCCTGCTTCTCTGCAAAGCCTTTCCTGTAAAGATCCACCCTTTGGAGAGCTAATTATGTCCTAGTGAAACGTGTGGTTGTCTCCTCGCTGGGACTGCCTGTCCTCCGTGCTGGGGCATGAGCTGAGTTTTATGCTGGTTGATTTGTGTTTGGCAGGTAGCAGATGTTTGCTTTGCTCTTGTCTGAATTATATTTTAATAGGAAAGACCCGTGCTCCAACAGTGCGGTTAACTGAAAAATAAAGGCCTTTTAATTTCATTAATAAGGCATATGTGGAAAGAGAAAAGTCTGAAGCTATGCATTTTTTCCTGCTTTAATCTTTTGGCAAACTTGTCTAAACCGCCTCTTTTATCTGTGTGAACCGCTGTGAAATGCTGTTAGTCGGTTAAGATCCGAATGAGAAAATGGTGGGTTCTGGCCTCAGTATTTGCATGGCACGACCGAAGCGTGACTCTTCTTTTATTCAATGGCTGCTTTATTCTCTCCAATGGGTGCTGAAATCCTCTAGGGTTAAAAAGAGTGGATGGCAAACTCTATTTATTGCAAGTGAATGAAAATAACTTGATACCGTAGCAAACTCTGCAGGAGGAGGTGGCCTTAAGTTTTGGGGGGTGGAAGAGGAGCAAAATCAGACTATCTTCTATGACCAGTTTATGGCATAAAGGGGGTATGGGCAATTAAATTAAAAGACCAAACTTTTAGCTTCTGTTTCCCTGTCTATGATGATTAAAAACAAAACAAAACAAATCTAATAGAAAATAAAAAAGCCAGTTCTCCATTGATCACCCTAAATCTCTTAAAAAGGCACATCAATTTGTATATTACATTTTAATTTGGATTAAAATAGACTATCCACAATATATCCTAGGTAGTTGCATGAGTTGCTATATAAGCTCCTCAGATGTAGGCATCTGACTAACTGAACCATGGATTAACTGTGTCTGACTGTACTTTAATTTTTTTATACTGTTGATATAGCAATGGAAGATTATATAATCTGATAAAATTACCATCTCTGAAGCTTTGGCGACAAGCATGCTTTGCTCTGTAACAAAACACAGCCTGATTTGCACATAAAATAAGCAGCTTGCTGCTAATGAAAGTAGCAACACAGCAACATTTACCCCTTTTTCTGTGTTGGGACTGGCTGACACTGAAATCCTGATAGTCTTAGTATTTTTAACTTGGTTTTCCCTTTTAGCTTCACCATGTTATTAAGTTAGAACCTGATTTTCCCCTTGTGCCTCTAACAGGTGTTGCTGATCGCTAGTGGGAAGTAGCACTTAAAAGGGATGCTGACGATTTAAAATTTTGTCATTTTTAGGAAAATGATTTTGCAGTGGCTCAGAAGCTACATCTGCTTCTGGACCACCCTGCCAGTTTTGTTATATTCTTGTCAGTGAATTTTCGTGTGTTTTACCTGCCTTGTCGTATTGTTGCAAATAATAATATGCCAACAAAAATGAAAATTGACTGGCTGACCACAAGAGAAGGTATGAAAATTACTGCAGGAAGAGCTATGTAGTTCATAAAGTTAACGTAAGGAGTGAAAGAAGGTCTATTTTTTTTTTCCATCATTGTTTTTAGACACAGTTCATTCTGAGTGCATTAACACTCAGAGGTGAAGCCTTTTCAGATGTTCACATTCAACTTTGTTCTAACAGAAGAAAAGGCATTCACTGCAGTGCGTTTGCAAACTGTGTTGAAGGGTTAATATATCTTGAAACTGTAACGGTGTTCCTTGCATTGGTTGTTTGCAACTGGACAACTCTTGGTCCAGTTGTCTGAGAACACAGACCTTTATGTCTTGAACCAGAAGACAACACTGGTTATTTAGGCTTTGCAGTGTCAGAATCGTGAGACTTGACTGTGATTTACTGAATGGGGAGCGTCACGTGTGGGGTCAGCTGAAGTTACACTTGCTTAATGCAGAATCCTTGCAAAGACTCCTCTCGCTGTATGATTCTGTTCCCTACCAAGGGAAAACAGTTTGGCTGCGACGGCAGAAAAAGGTTAGCAAATTTAACCTCCCTGGCCTGCAGCAATTGACATGGAGACAAGAATTTGGTCTCTGAGACATCTGAGGCTTGCTGAACCACAGGCAGTGTCAGGCTGGCTTCTATTTAGAGTGAAGATGCTTAGGAGAAAAAAAAATCAGAGTTCGTATTTTCTGCAGAAACTTGCCAATTGCAGGAGGTTTTGGTTTTGATAAGAAACTGCTTGTGCTGAAAATCCCCTGGAAGGCAGGCAGGGTTCCTGCACAGCCCTTCCTGTTTGAGTGGCATCCTTCAGAAACCTGCATAGCTTCCAGTTCCTTTCCTGCAGGCTTGGCAAGCGGCTGGAATGACTGCAGAGCTGGTTCTTTGTTACCGTCCAGATCTCTACTCCTGGCCAATCTTGTGCACCCGGGTGCTGCTCTCATCTGTGAGCCCTTTTCTGGCTGCCAAGTGAGCCTGCTTTTCACTGCCTTGACCCCCTTCTCATGAGTGGGGAGGCTTCCCGTGGAGCTCCTCAACACCCTCTGTGCCCTCCTGACACAGAGCTCAGATACTGCAGTCATGTTTCTCACACCAGAAAAATAGCTCCCGAAAGCTCTCCACGCTTCATGTTCACTGACGTTTTTTTCACCAGCCTTTCTATTTGAAGACCTTCTGCTATGTCTCAGATTGTCTTCGAAACTTAGAGCAATAGCTCTTTTGTATGAGGTGGATGCACAAGGAGGCCCCAGCAGAACTGTCATGCTTAGCCCAGACAGGGTTGCAATAAGAATAAAACAAAGAGAAGGTTGTAGCACTGTGTTGTCTGCGTATGTGTTATCTAGAATTTGTCTTTGAAGACTGAGTTTAGGGGAATCAAAGGAGCAGTGAGTTAGCTCAGCTCTGAAACGTGAATTCACCTCATGTAGCCGCTCAGTCTTGGCTGCAGACAGAGTTAAGGTGAATCAGAGGCGAGTAGAAAATAAATGTAAAGAGAATGACAGCTGTTCAGTCTCTCCTCAAAGTGTCCATATCCAGAGGTAAGGTTATTTCTGTTGTTCAGTCCTTACTTAGATACTTTTGTCAAGGAAGAAAGCCACTCCAAAATATGTTCCGCAGGGAGTCTTTCACACTAGAATTAGTTCTCTTGGTTTGTGTCAGCTTCTTGACTGGGCCAACCTGGAGGAGCCTTTGATGAAGCAGCTGGTGGGTGCACAGTACTGACCCAATGGTAGCAGGAGTATCCTGAATATCCCCCCGAAAAGTTGCATGGAGCACATACCAACCGTCTCCTGGAAACACCACTTCCATTGGAGCACATGCCTCCTTTGATAAATCAGAGCAATACCACTATTTTTAATAATACTATTGCATGAACGTAAGTATTTTTTGGACATGAAGTGCTGAGACAGAGTTTACACCTGTCAGACATGGGGCAGAAAAAGATGTTTTGAATTCCAGGTATGAAGGAGTTCAAAGAAGAGCAATGAAAATGTTAGCTGGTCGAACTTTTTTTACCAGTTAAAATGCAGAGGGCATTCACACTGCATGCTGCAGAACAGTATGGAGATTATTGGGCATGGAAATTGAGGTAAAGTGAATACTAAAAAATCTTATATATGTCACAATATTTGGTTCAGGTTGGTTTGGCAAGGAAAGTTCATGTCCTCCTGCAGTAGACTGTTATCAGTAAGCTGGCAGACTCTAGATTCCTTGACTGCAATGGCTAGTATTACTTGGCTTTCAGTAATGTTCGTAGACTTAAAGAGGAATCTAAAATGTTGTCTTCAAAGGCAAGTTTCTATTGTAAAGTCAATATTGTAAGGTTAATAGTATCTTTTTTTTTTTTTAATATACATGTTACTTTGTTAACCAAGTAATTTGGTCCTAAATGAATGGAGATGAAATGTATGCAATAAAAGATGTCTATGTTGGTAAGAGAAATTATATTGTATAAGGTACAACTAAGGTACAAGTCTAAGTATGAGGAATGTAGAAGTTTTGAGTCTTCCCTATCTGCTGAGGAACAACTTGAAGGTGGTAAAGCTTTCGTCTGGGCCATGTTTACATAGATTTTTGTAGTCAGCAGCCAGTGAAATTTTTCACAAACTTAGGTTAAAAAATGCCCTGTTTTAATTGTCGTTTGTAAAGAAGCACACCTGAGTGCTGCTGCCTCTTGGTAGCTAGAAAAACCAGAGCGCAGTCACCTTTACGGATTAAGAAAAGTCTCAGAGTTTCTAATGACAGCTGTAGAATAGTGTCTGGAGTCTGAAACCTTTGCAGAAGATTAGGAATTAGTGCCTGATGGGCAGACTTGGGTGTAGCTGGGCGCTTTGGGCAATTTTGCCATCAGCTGTTTCCTGTGTGTGGTTCTTTCCTATGTTAACTTCATTAATGCCTGACACATTGAGGAGAATTACACTGCCCGACCTGCAGCAAGAGCCGAATTCGATGCCCATCGCAGCTAATGGGTGTCTTTACACAGACGTAAGTTGATTTTCAGATTCCAGATGCTCTTAGTTGCATGTTGTCATTAGCACCATTGTACTGTGAAAGGAGAAATGCCATCTCTGAAATGGAGATGGTTTATCTGCAAAATGATAGAGCTTTCTTGCTGTTGCTCTGAGACTGACTGCTTTTAATCCTAATGTGGCATTTAAATCAAGCCCGACTAAGGCTAATGATGTAAAACACTATTTTCACCCCCTTTCAGAATAACTAAAGTGTTATGTATGTGACCTAGTATTCATATAAAATGTTTAAAACTTATTTAGTTACTAATACCTAATGCTGGAATCATTAAGACAAGTGGTAACATCAAATTAGCAATGCTGAAGTGTGGTAAAACAGTAATTAAAAGAGGTAAAAATCTTCCTATGATAAAAGAGTAAATATGCAGTCGCTATACTAGATTAGTATAAGGGGAAAATCTGTCCTAGTGTACATCTGAAAGAGGAAAACATTTTTTCTTCTTTGTTTTTCTGGAGCTAGTTAGTGGATAACAGAGTATAAGCTTATGAACTGATTTGGTTTGTAAATATATAGAGAGCTTAGATTAATGATTGCACTTCTTTCTTGTAATCTCTGTTTGCTTCTCCACCTACTTGCTAATGTTTAGATAGCTAAAGTGAATTTAGAAGGAGCACACAAGTTGGGATGTGTATTGGAAATAAAAAGATATTTAACTCTTAGGGTAATACTGCATCTTAATTTGAGGAAACGGGCTTCCTCGAGATAGTTAAATTCTCAAAAACTCATAGTAAGTGTTTAAATGCAGGTAAGTGTTTGGGGTGGAAACTGGAAATATTTATATAAATGACTAGATGCACTTTGTTACCTTTTTCTATTTCATTTCGAAGACTTGTAGTTATAAGGCGGACTAGGATTTATAGGTACGATTAAAACTCTATATTCCTGAGAGAGACAGATTGCGAATGCTTAGTGGGTGAAGTCGGGAATGCACAGGAGATCGTGTGGGAAATGGAGCAGAAAAAAAAAATGGAGGTAAGGCTGGAAAAGGCAGAGATGTGAGGTGAGAAGAGAGTGCAAAAAAACAAGACAGGGCCTAGTGAACTGAGCTCTGAAGACCAAGTTAGAGAGGGAATGAAGGAGACTTTTTTTCAGACGATTCCTCCCCACACACTTGATTGTGGAATAGAGATTACATAACTAATTTCTTTCATGGGCCTTCAGCCCTTTCTTTCATAGAGAACATCCTTTTGGGGCCAGGACCCTGGCTCCTTATCTTTGTATCGTCCTCGAGCTCATCCCCAAGCGGCTGAGGTACAAACTGTCCTGGGGCGCTTCCTGCCTAGGCCGCAGGAAAGGCCCAGCATGGCGGATGGCGTCGCCTCCTGTGGCGAACGCGTTGTGTCCCCTATGGGGAACGTGGAGGGACCTGTTTGCAGCACACTGATGTTTTGTTGTTGTCCTTGAAGCTCCAGGCTGCTTGCTGGTTTAATCTTTTTTGAAAATAAAACAGAACCAGCACTGCCCCGGCTTATCCTCCACTTCTTAAGCTCTCATAGTCACAGCCCTGCTCCAGAAGTCTCTAAGGTGCGTTAGCCATAGCTTATGGGCTCGCTGTTGGAAGAGATGGTTCAGCCTCGCGTTCATTTACATCAGTACAAATAAACAGTCCAAGTAAGGCCCAAACCGTGCTGCACTTGATGGTGTTAGGCATTTTTGTCCAGGAAGTGTCTATGTTGTTTGGTGACAGTGGAGGCAAAATCGCCTCCTAGAGGATGACACCTTCTCTGCTTGCTTGCTTCCCACCTTCTATAAATCCCTCTTCAAGGTAAAAGGATTTTCATTTGCATTTAATAAGTTTTGTTTTATTTCTGGTATTTTTATTTTTTGTAAACATTTTTTACATGGTATATATTAAAAAAAAAAAGTGAAACTGTTTCTCATTAATACTAACAGGAGTGACATGAAATATTTATTGAGTGTTCAAACTCTGCCTGCGTTTAGTTCCAAACTTGAATGTTGCTCTGTTTATGCAGGTTTCTGGCAGAAGTGAGTTTTCTCCATCTGTAAGTGGGGTGTCCTCTTGGGCCAAGTTCTTTGGTGAGATGTAGTCGGTCTGCCCACTTTGAGAACTCAGAAAAAGGGTGTTTCCTTTTGAAACGCTGTTCCCTTGGGCAGCTAGTCCATCGCAGAGCCCATGCACGTGTGTGTACGTAGGTGAGCACCTGCGCTCCTGATGGACAGGCATGTTCTCCCACTCGGCACCTGTTGTTCGGACGTGTTGGCTCTCTTGGTGGCACTTAGTGGCATGCAGCCATGCATCCCGCTTCCTGGTGTGCCTGTGTCTGCTGGCAGCCATGCCATGGGAAGCTCCTGTGGCAGATGGGGAGGATCTCCCCTCAGCCTCTATCTCTTTGCTCCACATTGATGGTCCCAATGGGGTTTGATTAACCTTAAGGTCAAGAGTGATGGATGCAGGATGACATAGGTGCACAGGCAAGGCTTAGTGCATGAACCGAGTGAGTGTTGCCTGGGTAAGCTGGTCTCTTGTGGTTGCATGGCATGCGTGAGCCTGCCGGAATAGGCAGGAAAAACGCTGCCTGTGCCCTGTAAGTGCTGCTTCTGCTTAGGTTGCTTCAGCTCTGCTGGGTCCAATAGCATACAGCGGTGTGTGGTCAGCTCTCTTCAAGACCATGTTTACTTTGCAGCTGAACTGCAGCTCCAGGCATGTTTTTCTTGATGTACCATCTCAGGCCCCTGTTTAATCATCCACCAAGCCCCTTAAGTTGGCAACAGGCTTGCATGAAAGCGGTATGTGAAAAATGAAACTCCATTCCTCTGACTTCGGAGCACCTGAACACAGTACATGGCTTGCCTAGTAGCATTACCATGCAAAATAATGGTCTCCATGTCAGGTTTCTTGGATGTTGCTTCCAACAGAGGGATGAGTAAAAAAAAAAGGATGGCTTCCAACACAGGGATGAGCAAAGCAGGGATGAGTAATGCCATGCTAAAACCACTCTTCAGGTAACGTGCCCCTTCTGCCTTGATTTGTGGTCTACAGCTTCCAAATTGGCACTTTCACCCTGACTTACTTGTGTAGGGTTTAGAGTAGAAAAGTAAACGTATTCAATACGGATATTTATTTGCTGTTGTACTCATAGTGCAATTTAAATGGGTGTATGTGTAAGGATTCTTGATGAAGGGTTTCAGTCTGTATTTTCCAGTAATTTGTTTACTCCCTGGAGTAACAGCTAAGCTCAGTTCTTTGCATTAGTTTCCTCTGGTGGATACAAACCTTCCTGTCTGTTGAGTTTCCATGCTCTACAGAATTCAGCCCTCAGATAATCCCAAGGGCTTGGCGAGAAACTGATTTTGAATGGTTTTGTTCGGGAGATGATGATATGTGCTCAAGCCATGCGGAGTTATCGGGCAGTCCAGCTTGCTTTCAAAATTTATTAAGAATGTGAATGAAATGTTAAGCTTTTCCTGAAATCCACTGCGTGGCTCAGGTCTCTCTGGAAATGTGTCACAAATAATCTCTACGAAAATTAGTTCTAGTTTCTCAAGCAAACCCTTTGATTATATCCCAACAAATGCTGCTTTGGAACATGAGCAGTGTTCATAGGTGAATGATAGGGCTTAGTCTCTACAGTTATTATTAAATTTACTACATAAAACTCATTTTTTTGTAATTGTAATAAATATGTATTTTTAAATAAGTGTTGTTTCCAGAATCTTAAGATAATGTGGCACCTGTGTGCTTTGCAGCAGGATCACCACAGTCTTTGCAATTTGCATGAGAAGGTGAGGGTCAGTGCACTGTGGATAGACATGGTTCTGCAACTCTCCACTTCTGGGAGATAACACCCTGGTTTTCATAGGGCTGTGTAAAACCCAAAATAGTATTCAGCGCTGATGAAGATGTAAAAAGCAGCAGGAGATATAGCAGGATGTTTTCAAGTATCCAATTTGTTTCTCGCTTAAGCGAGAGCAGAATTAGAATTGGTAGGGTGGGCAGTATATAGAATTAGGCAGACTCAGGTTTTGCCTCTGGGTAAAGAAATGTTGTGTGAGAGGATGTTGCCCATCCTGTGGACTTGTTCAGGAATTACATGGAATGCAGTTGTCTTGTGTCTGTTTGTTGTAAATAAATTTCCAGCCAAAGAAACAAATTTCCATTGGCTTTAATGTAAACCTTGGACTATTTTGAGCACAGAGAGGGTTTATGGAACAAGAGCTACAAGTTATTTTTATTTATTATTTTTAAGATCTAGTAAGCACTTATCTTTTAACAGATTGGGGGGAAGCTCTAAATAATGGAATAATTATGGTGTAGTATCTTTGAGATTTCTGAAATGGCTATCTTTGTACCAGCATAGGTAGTATTTTCACTGTGAAATATGCCAAGTGGTCCAGAGGTCTGCAGTTTGCCATGGATTCTTCACATGTTTTGAGAAATGTAAGCTACAAAATAAAAATACCTTTCATAAGTAGTGCAGGGCTATCTGTATCTCCTAAAATCTTAGAAGGAAGTATCTTATGCTACTTTATTGGAAGGTGTTTTCCCTTGGTCATTTGAACAGTGTATACTTTTCTCAGTCACTCTTAATTATCATTTGATTATATATGCAATAAATGATTTTGCTCTTAAGGAGAATTCAGAGATAACTTTTGATCCTGGAATACTCTATAATTTTCATAAGTGATGTAATATAATGAGAATAAAGTGAACTGTGTGCAAAAGAAGGAGACAGTATGTGGTTCCGTACCTGTGTTGCGCCAGGCAGGCTCTTCCATAGTCTTGTACAGGAAGGCTACACTTGGATATTGTTATTGGTGGTAATACCAATGAAAGGGGGATTTATAATGACTCAGTAACACAGAGGTTTACTGAAATGAAGCAGAACTGACACTATGAGCTTTCTTTTGATTTACTGATCTTCTGGATCACTCTTGGGGATCATCGTCACCTCTGTGAAAAGTGAAGCTTGAGATGTGCACTAGTATTAAATGGGTATATTTTCTTCCAGGAAAGAGTAAGGTTATGGGAATGAGAAGCATGGAAGCATATTATGGAAATCCTTCGGGTTTTACATTTCTGAACCTTCTTCAGGAGTCAGATATGTAAATTCCTTGAGCTATGAAGCACACTGGAAAATGGGGTGGTTCTGCCTTTCCTACTGTATGTTAGAGTATTTTTTTCAGGAATTAGAAAAGGTCTCCAAGATCCCTGCTCTTCCTCTGTCTCAAAACTCTAAGCTCTGTGTCCCATATTATCTTGTCAGCCTCTCAGTGTGCAACTGATCTTCAGCAAAGGTATTTTCAGCCCTTCAGCTCAAGATGTTTTACTGTCTGCGAGATAACTGGCAAGTCACTGATACCAGCTTGATCACAGAGAAGGGAAGAAATGTGGGAAGAATCTGTAGAATCTGCAAAAACTTACCTGGCAGGGATGTCTGTTCTTGCCTCTGTTCAGTACCTGGCATAAAATTTCCTTAGTGGTTAAGGGAGGCTTGTATTGGCTTACTGCTTATAAAACCAAAGAAGAAAGTCATGTTATCTATCTGCCTTCAAAAAAAAAAAAAAAAAGATGGAAGTGCTATCATCATGTACAGTGATAAGATGCTTTTCAGGACTATTTTTTCCTGAAGAACCTGTGAAAGGAACCATCAGGAGAAGTTGCATTGAGATGACTAAAGACTGGAAGGGTATGTTTGGGTATGTTAAAATAAAATACTGTACAATCCAGGAATCAGAGGAATGCTGTTTTCATGCCTTGTCAGTCCAGGGAATCTTTTTCTGTAATATATATTTGTATGTTTTTTTTTTTTTTTTTTGCCTCAGAGGGGAAGTAGGATTTTGTTCATGACACCAAGCATTGCAACCTACAATTAGACTTCAGGGCTTCAGAGCTGTGTAACTGAGCACAGACTCACCCTGAATGTTATCTGGCACAGAGGATGTGGGAGAAGAGATCCGGATGTGAATCCTTGCTGGAGTCTCACCTTTTCAGTTCCCTTACATAAAGGCGTCCTTGCTTATTAGGGTCAATGTCAAGCATTTGTCTCTAAAGTCACAGGCAGCAGGATGGTTTGCCCCGTTTTTGATAATTTTATTGCATGTTCGGCCTTGTCTGGTTGAGAGGAAAGGCTGGTAACAGGAAAGGGTCTAGCATGGAAAATCATCACTTCAATAAAGAGTGCTCCCTTCAAAAAGGAGTTTCAGAGCTACACTTGGAATAATCCAAAACTACCATATGTATTACCCTTAAATATCTAGTAATGACATTTTTGGTATCCTCTTATAGCTTGGAAATACCACAGAGCAGAAATACCAAAATAAATAACTAAATAGAAATTTTCCAACAAATCAGTTGTGGCTGGAGCTTCAAATGAAGCTATTTAAGTACAAGAGAGAGCAGAGTTGGGAATCTGGAGTGGAATGTAACAGGCATGCTTGTGCTTTGTAAAATCATTTTGCAGTTTCTTTTGATGTTCAAATTTCCTATGTGCCCTGATTATTGGTATTCTTTCCTCAAAGTTGAGGATATAGTTTTAGAAGAAACATCTTTCCCTAGTCAGTAAGCTAGTAGAGTTGCTAATACTAAAACTGAGTGCAAGAAGAACAGTATGAAGGTTATGCTTCTTGTATGGATTTCTCTATGCATTCCTCAATTGGGCATTAATCAAATGTATCAGAAAATAAAATGCACATTGTTCACAGATAGTGTTCTGCCGAGGCAAAGGAAACAAAGTCTTGAGCTGTTGCCAGTATCTGTTGGTAGTAAGAGTAGTTCCAGGAT
This sequence comes from Nothoprocta pentlandii, assembly GCA_013398315.1. NCBI lineage: Eukaryota > Metazoa > Chordata > Aves > Tinamiformes > Tinamidae > Nothoprocta > Nothoprocta pentlandii. The sequence goes on from VZSG01000668.1 coordinate 223,764, forward strand.
GTAAGTATTCTTATGATAATGGGGAAAACTGGCATACTCTTCCTTTATCCTTTTTGTAGAGTAATAAGCACATTTTGTCAGTCTATTCTGCAGGTTGCTGGTCACGAGTAACTGCTCGTACTGCTGTCAAGACAGAACCTCCTTCCGAACTCGCTAGGCTTTTCATGAACATGGAATCAATTAGTAGAGATCAGACAGCAGTAAAAATGATTGTATCTGTTTGGAATTATCACCTGAGGTATTTTTTTTAATTTTTTTTTCCAGGCCTTGTACTCCATAAATGCAGTAAACGATTAGTTTTTACTTCTTTCGATTCTTACAGTTTCAGCAGGCTGCTAATTATTGTCTATCTGAGCAAGTCACTGTACATCTACTTATCCTTAATCCATAAAATGGGAATATTATTACTCATTGAATGTAGCTTTTAAGAAGTAGCTGTTATGAGGGGACATCTGAAGCCAAATGTCAGGTTGTAGGCTTTATTAAAAATGAAAAAATCTGGATTTTTGCCTAGTTTTACAAAAGTATTTGTGATACTTCTTTATTCTTCTATTATTGTTTCTTGGTATGGTAGAAGACTATATTAAATGGAAATCCTACAGCTTTGAATTGCCTAACTTAGCAGTGTTAGACCAGAGTTATTGCATTTCTACAAACATTTCTTTTTTTCACTTCAGAAATATATGCTGTTTCAGAAAAGCAATTGTTACATTAAGCATTCTTAGGCTCTTGTCAAAAACAGTCTATTTCGTAGCACTTAGGAAGCCATCTAAAAAGGTGGCAAAGAGGTATCAGAAGTGAATGTGGTGTCTGGCATATCCACAATTTAGGTAAATAGCTTAAGTGCTAGCTTGCTCTTATCTTTTAGGTTTGACACATATATCACAAAAATAATAGAGGCCACCTGAAGAAACAGCTGTTCTTAATTTTTCACTGAGTTTCTGTCTTAAAATAGGAAATTATGACTTGAAAGTTTCTTTTACAGTCTTATTATATACTGCACCCTGGAAATTACCATTCAGCAGAATTAGACTATATTTAATTCACTTGCAGTGAGACTTTGGGAAATGTAAATTCAGAGACATTACACATGACAGAGTTATAATTTTCAGAGAGCTTTATATTGATAACTGCAGGTTTATTAAAATCAAAATATGAAGTCAAAACGTAGCTGGGGCGTTTAAAGCTGGCTTGTTTTGCTTATGCTGGGGAAGTCTTATGTAGGATGACATTAAACTCTTATTTATTCTTAATTTCTGTGCTTGTTTCTTATGCCCTTTCCCAAATATAAGCACATTTAACAGAATTTATTGGGAGAATTTTTTGAAACAAGAAGTTTAACTCTGCTCACGTAGATCCTATATTCTGTGTTTTTTATAGACACAGAAGTAAATTATGAATTGGGAAACAAGTCTATTATTGGCTTTAACATAATTAATGGAAAAAAGTAAGGCATTATCTTCTTTGAAAAAATGGCAAACAGGTTAAGTAGCTGACATGGATATTCATGAGGTCACTGTGAACCCATAGCTCTGAACATTTGGGAATATTGCAGTATTCCCCCAATATTGCAGCAGGATGCTCTGTTCTCTCGGCAAAATCATAAAAGACCAAGTTTGTGATGAAGGAGGTAACAGCAGCTCAGCTAAGTCTGCACCAGGAAGAAAGTAAGAAATGTACAGGGCTTGAAAAATAACCTCTTATACTGGTAATACTATCCAGTGGGCCATCTGTCCTGTTAATGCCTGTATTTCAGTATTGTAACTCAGGCTTCACTATTGCAGTAAATGCCCAAACTGTTAGGAGCAAGAGGCTTGAGTAAAATTGGAAAATGAAATAGAAAGGAAAAAGAGAGAGGGGGGGAAAAAACGGCACTGAAATTTTTGTCCCTTCATGTTAGGTTATGGATATATGTTTATATCTTAACAGGATCTCCATTCTACTGGTACTCTCATTGCCCACAGATGTCACCTAGAGTGAGGTGCTGTGGTTGCTGTGTGCAGTTAGGTCATGCCTTGGCAGCACTTGATGCCTCGTCTCTAGCTAGCAGCATGAATCATTTGGGGATTTAACATTATTTCATCTTTCAAGAATTACCACGTAGAATTCCATATATGTAAAGAGAAAGGAGAATGAAAACAGAAGATAGTAAACAATTCTAAGCAAGCTATTAATGTGCATTGCAAAGTTTGTTCCTAATTCGGCCTTCAAGAATGCAGATACTTTTCAGCAAGGTTGTTATCGTTGCACTCACTTTGTGTAGGGGACGCTAATAATAATATGGCAATAATATCTACCAAACCAGATGCTTTTCACAGCTAGACCCCAACTTGCTAGTTATGAATATGATAGAAAGAAATGGAAAGCTACTCATTATTATCAGCTCATTTGATGCATAATGAATGTGATGATGATATCGCTGTAGTTAATCGCCACATCAAGGCTACAGAGGAACTGCCCATGTTTATGCTTAGCCTGTGAAAGGTACAGAGACCATAAAATGCAGTTTTATGCGAGGATAATGTTGCGCCGTGCTGCATATTCACAAGCAGATAGCAGCGTTCAGCTCCACAGTTGGTTCTGCAGCGTGTGCAGTCAGCTAGATAACTGCCAACACATGCAAGCGGCCTGTCCGTGGCTCTTCCTGTGCTATAGCAGCTTTTACGGCTCTCTGGTACTGAAAGGTTAGCTCAGCTGATGAGAGTATAGAGCAATTGAGATGCTTTGTATTTACCTGGAAGCCTTCCAGATTGACCTTTTTCGAGATGACTTAAATTATAGATTTTATAGAAAAATAAATGCACCTGAACAAATACATTTTTGATGGGAGTGCAGTGTTTTGCCTTGCTTTGTTGCAGCTCCCCTCCTCCTTGTATTCTGTAGTCAGGCATGTGCCTTCCTAAAAACGCATTAGGATATTGCAGCCATTTTTACAGGGGGATATACAAGACCCAGTTAAGTTTTGGTTAAGAGAAACTTAACAAGTTATATCATTTGCTGTATTAAATGACAGTTTCGAACTTGAGAACAATTAGAAATGTCTGTCAGGATGAGCTCAAAATAAATCAACAGTGACTGGAAAGCATCCGTGCTCCTGCATATGTGTCTGACAGACAGTGTAAATAAAGAGGATAAGATCTGAGAGTCTGTTCTTTCCAAATGTGAGCATAATTCCCTGTGACACTGATGTGTATCCTCAGTGCTGCGATGGAATTAAACAGGGAAGAGATCTCATGTGCTTGATAGCACTGCACGTGGTGCCAGTAGTAATTCTCACAGATTTTGGAGGAGCTCCACGTTTTTCTAGCACTTGTCATGGCCAAATGAATTGACCCAAGACCACCTTGGGTCACCTAAAACTTATAAAAAGGCAAAGCAAAGATGGTTTGTTCTATACCCTCAAGGCTTGTGTTTCTCCTTTCCTAGAAATTCTTCATTGCTCCGTGATTAATGGGTTTGACGTACAATAGCAGAAGTATCAGCTCTCAATATCTTTAAATCCATTCAGAAAAGCCCGTAACGCAGGAAGCTGAGTCTTTATTTCCTTTGTCGACCTGTAGAGCCACCTCACTGCTGCCAATGCAGGTTTTTAAAAAAGCTGACTGGGAGGGAGAAAAAAAAGAAGTAATACAGTGGAATTGCTCTCCCATAGTCAAATCATTTAAAGCAAATAACAGACCTCCATAAGGGGCAGTGCTGTGTGTTGCTTTGTGTGAGATGGGGACATTGGAAAACAATCCTGCTTCAGCAGCAGAATGCAGAGACTTCTCTATATTGAGATGGTAACTACATTTTTATTACTTTGATTCTATTTGAAGCAGACTTTGCCTCTAGCAATTTGACAGATTGAAATACCTGTAAAATTCCTCATTCTTCTCTTTGTTTGAAATACTGTAAGTTACAAAACAAGAGGGAAAAAAGGAGACAAACTGCGGAATCGTGGTGTTCCAGCTACATAGCTGCATGCCAAACAGGATTAGAGGATGTAAAGCAGCAGACCCAGGGGCCGTGTGTTTTTATGGAAGAGCTTATCCCATGAGCAGAGGTGCCTTCTGCAGGGGTTTGGGAAGTGGCAACCTACCAAGTCAGTGGTGCCACCTTAAGCTCTTAAGCACCTATGTCATTTGAGAGGTGACTTGAGAGACATGATTCATATACCTAACGTTAGGTTCATGCACCACACACTTGGCTCAACTGAGGAGTTAATGTGGAAGCTTGGTGTGAAGCTGTTTCATTTTCCAACCTAGGTCCTTAACTGGAGCACTGGTCCTTAACTAAAAGCCTGGCCTCTCTAATTCCTGGGATACTAGTAGCATGTTAGTAGCACTTGCTTATGTCCAGCAGATTGCAGAATAAGGCTGCCAAGTTTCCTAGTGAGCGAAGGAGAGAGGCTTCTCTGGATGACAGTGTTGGTAAGTCGTTTTAAATTGTAAAAAACCTACTGCAGTCCAGTTAGGTGCAGGCTGTATTTACTCACTTGGCAATTTTTTTTTTATTAGACAGTAAAATTATAAATGGAGGTCATTTGTAATCACAAAAGATTAATGACTGCATTTTGGAGGAGCAGCAACCTTCTTTTCCACGTGCAGACTTCTATAATGTATAGTTGAGCACTGTCAGTAACCTTGGCAAAACTGACATTGTTCATGTTGAGGAGGCCAACAAGCTGAAGGAATCCGCTCATAAGGAAAAGCAGAAATAAACTGTAAGCCGATTGAAAAAAATAAAAATAAAAAGAGGATGGTAAGCCTGATGCTTCTTTAAGTTGAGCAGTCTTGCATTGGTGGAAATTCAGATGCTACGGAGCAATTCTGTGATCTCTCACACATTGCAGCTTAAATCATAGGTGGACACTGCATATACATACATAGGTTTGGTTTATGCAAACGGATTTTGTTAATCATTTTCATTTTCTTGTGCATGCCTGACCATGTATAATGAAATGTGTGCTGATGTGTCGTTCTGTTTCATGTGCTACGCTTGTCTTTGTTTTTAACCAGTAGTGCGCCAACTTCTACCTTTCCAGCTTTTCTGGATGGGAGGCATTGCTTTGCTCCTCTCCTGTGTGTGTGTTCTTCATGTTTGACAGCTAGATTGGCTGTCAGCTTTCCTGCCCCGGAGACAGGGAGCTGCCCTCCTGCTTGCTCGCTGTGTGGGGGATTTGGTGCTGGTGCTCCTGGGCCTGCCCTGCCTTCTTGTTTGCCGTCATCACAGGAGCTGTGAAAGTCTTAAAAACAAACAGACAAAAAGAAGAAACCAACAGTGTTTTCGAGTAGTTCAACATGTCCTGGTTTACATTCTCTTTGCAGTTGAGATGCCCTCTAGAAATAAGATGTTTTTCTAAAACTTGGTCGTCTTGAAAGAGGAAGGTGAAGCACGCTGATGTCTTCCCTCCTTTTGTAGACTCAAGACTTGACTGCCTGTAGTAGACTACCTGTCAGTCAAGAGAAAAATCTACAGCAGATCTAACCGCGTTGTGAGTGAAATTCAGGGTCCAGCTGCGTTAGTGCAGGCTCAGTGCTGCCCTAATGGGAGTTGCATACACAAGAGAAGGTCTCTACGTGACCTTCTAAATTCCTAACTGAGAGTAGCCAGACTGTCAAACGTGTCAAGTCCCTCTTGTTCTTCTTGACAATAATTCCATTATGCAATTGGCCTTCTAATGCACTATGTATATATTCATTCAAGCAGACATGATAGTGTGCCCTTTAGCCAGGCATTTGCTATTATAATTAGAAATGAATGGGTTTCATGCAACTTGTCCCAACAAATGGACACCCCTGTGGTTTAGGTCTAGTAATAACAATGAACTTTATTCTGTGCTTTATTTTGGCAACTATCAAGTGATTCAGTTAAGCTCTCAGAAATTTATGTCTCCTAGAGTTGTTTCACACCGGCAGTGAGATCTTTTCTGATTTGCTCCTAGTCCTGCAGGACGTGTGGGATGAGGTCAGGACTCAACACTCCTGGCTTCTCTTTCTGAGTATTAACAGCAAGGCCATCCTTTTTTTCCAGCAGCTGCATTATGTTTCTCATTGAGAATAATAACGTGGAAAGCCAAGAACGTACAGTCTCGTTGGGTTCAGCCACTGGAACCAAGTGGCAAAGTGTTATTGAGGAAAAAGAATTTTCAAGAAGCAGCAGCTGTTAGACCATCCGGCAGTTGTTTGAAAAGATAGTGTGTGTTTCAAGGTTTGCTTTTTTCTTCCTTTTCTCTTTAGACCTTCCCAGATGTGTGAACTGCTAAATTTTGGCCAGTTGGTATATGGCTGTTGGCGAGATGTACGTGTGTGACGTTACGAGGTGCAGACAGTGGACTTGTTCCTTCCTTAGTCGATAGAAATGTGGTCGTTGGTTAAATCCCTTCCCATTTCAGCTATAGAGTCAAGACTCATTTACGTCCGTTTTCTGGGTTGATTCTGTAGGCAGTGCAAATGAGTCTAGAAATAGCTGATGACATATAATGTGGATTATATTTTTATTAAGTGTAGGTCAATATGACAAGTGATCTTTGATGAGTCTATCTAATGATGTCATTGGTACTCAGGGAACTTATTGAACATGCATATATTCATTTAAATTGACAGGCTTCTGGTGATATTGTTGAGTGAGAGTGAGGTAGTTAAATGCACAGAGTTTTCTACTGACTTCCAGGACATTATTGATGTGCAGAGGGCTTTTAAAAAGCCAGCAGAGAATTACATTTGTGCTGTCCTCATCCGGATTCTGAAATAAAGCTGAAAGTAACGACATGCTAATAAAACGAGGGGGAAAATGGTGCAAAGCAGTTGCCATGTCAGCATGTTGGCTGCGGATGCAATACCGGGAATACTCCTGGAGTATAGTTAGAAATGACATGAGTAGCAGGAGGCCTTTTCAGGCCTGTGGCGGCAGAAGAAAAACAAACACCATCTAATTTGAATGAAGTGAACTAAGTGAACGCTTTTGTTCCTCCCTTTTGCCAAAAGTAGTATTGCAAAACCTTCTAGATAGTGAGATTGATGCACTGTGTGCAGGAATAATTTGTAAGGGTCACGCCAGTTCTCTTCTTTTGCAGCTATGAGAGAGGAAATGAGAAAAGATTTAGTTCCTGCCGTGCAAGCAGTCATACCTTTTTTAGTTTGTCATGGATAAAGGGAAAGCTTGCAGGAATAAACTTCTAAACTTGAGTCTGATTGCAGGCCAGCACAAGGAAAAACTGAGAGCAAAGTAGGTTAGGCTTGCATTGATAACAGGCTGGAAAAACAGTGCGATAGGCCCTTTTTGCTTTGGAAAGTTCCCCTCTGCCAGCAAAAAGACTCCTAAAAAAGGACTCCTAAAACACTTGGGCCCAACAATGTGCGTGTAAGAATAGGAATAATTTCAGAATGATTCGCATACTTCCTGAGCATTCCGATTTCAGTGAACAACGGACATGAAAGCCAATTTCCGAGTCACCTGGGAACTCCTTTCCCGTCTCCCCGCTCCCGGGTGCGGAAGGCGGAAGCTGCTGTGCGCAGCAACGGGGCCGAACGCGTCGCGGGGCTTGTTTGCAGAGCCTCAGTGGGGTGCTCCAATGGACAGAGCCCCAAGTTCTGAGAGAAGACGGGGCAGTCCCTCCTAGGCAGCCAAGGCAGGAGTGATGGTTGCAACTTCTTTGTAATTCATTTATACCTGGGGGGGAATTCCTGCACTAGAACATGAGCAATGTGTCATTTCTGAAACGTGTCTCATTTCACGTGTCAGGTGCAGTAAGAATTGGAGAAGAAATTTGGAAAGTGGTGTCCGTTAGATCAATCCTTAAATGCAACGAGTAGCAGGTGTCCCCAAAACGCACGCCCGTGTGTCTTGGCCTTGAAAAGTGCTGTTTCATGAGATGGAAAAAAAGAAAGAAAAAAGGATACATTTTTAAGGTGTTGCACTGGAAAATGTTATTTTTCACCTTTAAATGCTACCTGGATTCAAAAATAATCTTTTTCATGGAGAAGATATAACTGGTGGCATCTTGCTTACCAAGTGTCTTATCAGCCATATGGGCTTTGGCCTTATGGCATGAAAGAAAACAAGGGCAGCAGAGATGAAGGCAAGGAAGAAAAGGAATGATCTCAGGCGAGACGTGTGCGGAGCTGACAGGTGAATGAGGTAGAGAGGTAAAGAGCAGCTGTTCCAGATGGCAGCGGCTTCAGGAGGGAAAAGGCTCCAGTCAGCGCGGTCAGGTTGTAGGCAGAGATGACGCTCGGGCGGGATGAGTGATGCTGGCAGGGGGATGAGGGGTGGAGGTCAGTGGAAAAAGAATATAAATAATGTATGCAAAGTTTTCCTCTCTTGAATCTACTTTAATGTCTATACAGGTGTTAGTAGTTTTAATTTTTTTCTGCACTAGTTGGCATTTAGCTTAAATGATCAGTATTAGCATCTTTTTTATGCTGTTTGGCTGCCTCACCACACATGCCTGACTTGCTTTCGTTTACTATTGACAACAGACACTCAAGGATGAATAAACCCGAAAACTGAGTAAGTTTCATAATGATTAAAAATAGTTTTCAAAACCCATTTTATTTACTTAAGTATCCTGTCAATCTGTTTAATATTCTTACTAGAAAAGAAATCTTCAAAGGTTCCTGCAAGGCTTCATAGCGTTCATTTTGGGCAGCAACAATGTGGTTTTCTCCCTAAGATTGTGACTTGAGGTCTTGACTTCCTGCATGAAGAATTTAACACTCCATGCAGGAAACAAATGGAAAATGATGGGAAATCAGTAAAGCTAGGAGTACACATTATAGTTTAAAGAGAGGGAAAAGGAAAACGTTTCTGGTTGTCCGTGGAGTCCTGATCCAGTGCAGCTGAGGAAGCGGCTGTGGGATCATTGCAGGCACCTGAGGAGCCTTTACTCTGCCAGCTCCTCCGGAGTTTAATGGTCTCGTGTTTACCACGCTCAGCTTGAATGTTTTGGAGGAAACGCAGAGGAGTCGCTTTCTGTCTGATTTTTAAAGTGAGAAATACTTTTAATTAACTGATTATACTTAATTTAGTCAGATGTTTTGCTTGTGTGGTCCTTTCAAAAATCTAATAGAAAGGAGAACCAAAGCAGTTTGTATCAGCCACTGCCCTGTCTCCTGGTGGAGGCTGTCGATTTTTAACTCATTTTCCCAGTATTGCTTCTATTTTCTGCTTTTTCTTATCTCATTTGAACTTTCCATTTTTTAATTGCCACTGGACAAGATGTTGAACAGATATTCTAGCCAGTTGTGGTCATTCGGTGTATTAAATGGCATATTTGCAAAGGTAATTAGTTCTCGTTTCTTGGCCACATTTCAACACAGTTTATTTTATGTCTACCTAGATTTCCCCAGAGTTTCTAGTTGGAAATGGTGCTTCCCTTCACTTTTAGTCCTAAATTGCAACACAGAAATTCTGTATACTGTGAGCTGTTTTTCAGGGATCTGTGTTGAGAGAACTGCTCTTCAGGAATGAGCTAAGGAATGAGGTTATAACATAAAATATGTTTTTAATCCTTATAGTTATTGCTGTGGGGTAATGCTGGGTGAAGGATGCAGTATGATTTGAGTTTTTTTGTGTTTTGTCTGTTTCCCCAGGGGCGATTTTTGATGAGTCTGCCAAAAAGGATGAGGAAGTTTTTCGAATGGCAGTTGCTGATCTCAACCAGAACGATGAAATCCTACAGACGGAGAAAATCACGTGTTCTGTGACCTTTGTGGATGGCAACAACCCCTTTCAGGCAGTTCAAGAAGGTAGGATATGTGAGCTTATTGTCTGTTATTATTTCTGCCTAGAGATGCAAGGTACTACCCCAACTAATAGCTTTTTATCATTATAAAGAAAACATTTTTTGTTGGCTTATTTTTACATGGAGTATCAAAGATTGTGTGAGTTCACTTTTGGATTTGTGTTGCTCTGTGGACTTGAAGCAATAAATCTTTCAATGGTTTTATAAGTAAAAGCTCTTGAAAGAGCAGTGAAAAGATAGTTTGCCCTCATCTTCCCTCCTTTGCTGGATGTTTTGAGGTTACTGTCAAACAGATAGTCCTTTATGATCTCTTAATACCACTTTTGGGTTTCATTTCATACAAATACTACTGCTTGTGTAGTGGGAAAAACACAGCTTGCTGTGGATAAAACTTCTAAGCACAGAGACCTGAGAAAGTTACCTATTTCATAGCAGGGCTTGGAGATAACCGGGTGACTCGGCAAGCTCCCTGTGTCCAGTGGGATTTTGTCCTTGGTGCTTCCTTTGTGGTTCCTCAGTTACTGGGCAGAAGCCGAGTGCATTGGTCCGAGCTCATTTCATAGCACAAAGCTGATGATAATGTAACTCAATGTTTGAAATCCTCCTGAGATGGATTAGGAAGATGCTGGTGTGACTCACCAGTTGTCTGGAAGTAGAGCTGTATTAAATATTTGGAAGAAGAGATTGGTATTTATTTCCGTAGCATTGGTAGTTCTTCTGTTTTCCTAGCACAGTAACTTCATTCTCAGATATTGAACATATGCTCATTATAGGCGTGCTATTAATTTATGTTGTTTATAGAGTGTTGTTTGTTGTCTTTCTGTATCCTTATCGGCTACTCTGTATTGACAATTAAAGTAAACACATCTTGACAGCTGAGGTAACTAACTTGCAAATATTTGTTTTCATACTTGTGAATCAAAGGTAAACAGCTCTTTGACTTCAGTGATCAAGTAGTGCTAATATAAATGTAAGTAGTGCTTGTTTTTTCTTTAACCAGTGCCATCCCCAGTGTTTGGAAACCAAAGAAATTTCTGGTTTTATTTAAATTTCACAAAACATAGATGGACCAATGAAATGGGAACCCTTTACAATCTGGCCTTTGATTAGGGCTGAAGCAGAAGAGGAAGCGCTTTTGAAAGCACATCCTTGATAGTGTGGCTATCAATCTTAAATGAACTAACAGACTTGAAAACTGAAGCTAGCAGTTCTGTTAAGAATGCAGAGTGGAGGGTTGACCTGTTTGTGTGCTTTTTGCACAGTTAATATTTGGGACTTTTTCAATCCGTCTGGGATGAATAATGCTGGGTGATTATGGCTTTTCTCTGATTAACACTGATGCTTATGAATAAATTGCTTTTATAAGAGTGTTAGAACAATGTTTTGCAGAACTACCTTATAAACGATGTGTTGGTTCAATAGGTTATTTGTGGATGTGTTAGAGAAAGTAGAAGTGTATAGCAAAGTAGAATCTGCTGAAGGAGTCAGAGACTCTGTAATTCAGTGCTGAATTGCTCACTTTTTGCAAACAGATGCAGTTGTCATTTTTTTGGGGGAAAATATCTTAATAACAGTTTTATTTGAAATGTGAGTGGAGTGGATTTGACATGGTTTATTAGCACATGCCAGTGGGGAAGGTTTACTTTTGATACCAATGAACCCATGAAAATATTTGCTTGTAGTTGCATGCTTGAGTACAACTACATAGCTAGCAAAGCCTCCTATGTCTCCTGAGTGCCCTGGGTTTTGTTTAGCATAATTGGACTGAAGGACAAAGGTTTTACCTTTTGGTTCTGTGTCTCTGTACCTTTCTTTTCGCTAGTCTGTTTTTCACAGTTGATGGCTTTCCCTTGCATTTATTTTAATGAACTTTAATACTGCACTGCAGTATTTCTCTTGCTTTGCAGCAGGTTCCTTCCTCTTTCCTTCCTTCCACATCCTTTATCGCTTGCCCCTGCTCCTGATGGGTTTTCTTAAATGTGTGGATGGTGAGGCATGAAATTTTTTAAAAGATGGTGTCCGATACTGGATTTTGAAACACGAGAAGCCGTGAGCAAAGGTCTGATAAAGCAAGACATTGCTGCAGAGGCCAAGTTATAAAAGTGTTTTCTGTAACGATCTGCTAATGGACAGCATGCTTTATTTCTACTTTTAATTCATTTTATTATTAGCACAACTATAGGAAGTAACTCCAGAACAATGTGCACATGAGCGCTAAGATACTTGATATTGATTTTTCTCTGAAAGATAATTAATTTCTGAGGATCGGGCTGCTGTACCGTACTAAATGTTCCTCCCTCTGACTCTGCTTTTATAAATGATGATGGTGCCCGGGAATGTCTTGCATTTGTACCGCAGGGCATCTCATTAGCAGGTCTGATTGGGGCTGGGAGCCGCTGCCGCAGAGCTGAGCGGCCTCATCCCCCAAGAGCCGTGAGTGGCGGCCCCTCTAATACAGCTGGAAGTGCCCTCGGGGACCCTTTGTAGAGAGGGCAGAAAGGGGAGACGAGGTTGATTTTTCTTTGAATTGGGGAGAATTTTCTTGCTGGCCATATCACAGCAATATAAACTTCTTCTCACACAACTTTGGCTTAGAGGTGGTTCAAATACCTGTGTGTGGGATGGGCCTTTTGAAAGGTTTTGAATTCTGCAATGTAGGTAAGCTGTAATTGTTTTTGAGGAGAGAGGTGTTTCTCTTTAGTGGACCTCAACCTCTTTGTACTTGTCTGCCCGGAAATCATATCCTTCTCTGACATTTATTATTCTTGTGCTTGATTTTATACGCTAATAATTAAAGCTTCAGTCTTAGGACTTTTTTTTCAGCCTGCTCTTCCTGTGCTTCCGTAGCCTGTCACTGATAATATAAATAGTTGCTGAATGGCTAGTCTGAAGTATGCAGTGGCACAGGTGCTGCTGTGCAAGGTTCCTAGCTGAGCTACCTTGCTGGACAAACCACGAAGTATCCATTTCAGTCCACCACTAGTGATTCTCTAAACTACCTTTCTCTTCTAGATGTTTTCCAGAGAGTCATATTCTTGCATTTACTTATATTTGGAAAAATGTTTTTGAGTGGTGCAGGTGTTGTGCTCCGTAATTCCTACCCCAACCTTGGGAATGGGCGAGTAGAGAGAGGGAGAGGAGGTTTTGGTAACTTAAACCAGAGGTAAAAATTTGCCTCCTGCTGCTCTACCTCCTTGGGCAGCAGTTTCTGGAGCCCCATGCTGCCTTTTCCAGCTGCATGCCGAGAGTTACAAAGCAAACCCTGCAGGTGCCCTCAGTGCTCCAGGCACCCCTAACACCCGGAGGGCTCCTGGGCCAGCAGGACCCACTGTCGGACACGTGCAGCCTCCTCAGAAGTCATTGCCACTCTCCAAAACACCACAGAACAACAACAACTTCACTTGTTGCTGTTATTTTTTTATCCTACTCTCTTTCTCTTCCCCCCCTTTTTCTTTTTTGGACAGTTTGATGTTTTATGTATGTTAGGTAATATCTCTAGAGTAATCCAGCGTTTTGTTCTATAGGCTGCCTACAACATGTCTTAAATAAATTGGCCTGATGCTGCTTGAAACCCACTCTGTTGGATAAGTTGCACTCCTGGAGTCGCATACATGTGGCTTTTGTTTCTATTTTATTTTATTTTTTCCAGGCCACCTCTTTGTCATTCAGGTTAGTCACCGGGCTCTGCTTAGCGACACCAACGCCAGCCTTGGTAATGGCTTTGAAAGCTTATTGTGATCAGCGAGGTAAATAAGGCAGTGAGTCAGAACTAAATGGGATTCAGCTGGAGAGGAGCAGGGGTTTGTAGGGCAGCAGTAAGTGTGAAGGTCACTTCCAGGGTTTTATCTGAGCAAAGTTTTACGGCCAGAAATGAGGGGCCTGATGGACACATGTGCTTTGGCCTTTGGGAGCTAGATGAATGGGGTAAGATTGTTCTTTCCTGTTTCCCTGATTGCTGTGGAAAGCTGCTTAAATCCACTGATTTGATGGACTGCTAAACTTTGTCACTTATTTCTTCAGATTTCTCAGCTTTCTGAGTGTTATTTATTAACCAGTCCACGTTCTGTCCAAGATGAAGCTTTTACAGGATTGTGCTTCTTCATTGCCCTTCCGTTTCATTCCAAGTTTGCTTTCCTATTTCCCAATAAAATAGATTTTGATATGAAATGATATGACTAATAATAATGAGAAGGGGAAAGGTCCTTTCAGCCAGGTTTTGGGCTACAGAGAGTTCGGGAGGAGAGGAGGAATAGAAGCAATTCAATAGTAGAAAATTCTGTTGTAAAATGAGAAACTGTTGGGAAAGTTTGCAGTGACAGGGTGTCTTTGTACTTCAATATTTCAGAAAATAGGAGAAAAACCCTTTTGAATTACCAGTTCTCTATATGTTCACTTAGTATATCAGCAGTGGTGCCATTTGTCCTGTCCCCACAGTGTGGGATGGGGACCCCAGTACTTTGATGCAGCCTTTGCTCTTGTCTCAGTCCCGCTAACTCTGCAAAATCCTCCCCCACCTCCAATTTGCAGAAATGGGATGTCAGGGGACCCCAAGTGTTGGCAGCTGAAGGACGAGGGAAAAAAAAAAAAAAAGGAAACAGATTTTACAACACTTGTGATAAAATTGTGACAGTTGGGAAGAGAGTGGCTACACGGGAAGAGATGAGGGAGCAGGGAAGAGTGAGCATTGCCTGAGCTAGAAAAGGGCATATGAAAAAGGTTGAGTTCAGCAGGAGCAGGATGCATATTTAACACATTTTTCAGTAACAACTTGAAAGCTGTTGTGACCTTCATTTGCCTGGAAGTAATTTAGCAGGAGTATACTGCAGGCTGGAAAAGTGGATCAGATTTAGTTTAAATAAGGCTTCCTAGTACTTCAGCAGTGTAGTAGTAATCCCAAGACTTCTGAAACTCTCAATTTCTTGAATTTTTGGCCTCAAGGATGTTCTTGTTCCTGATTCCATCTGTAGATTTATTTTTATTATTTTTTTTCCCAATTGCTATACAGGCAAAAATCCAAGTAAGAATACACATAGGAAATACCACCCTGTCCCTTAGGAATGGGTTTTTCCTGGTTAGTGATGATGCTAGCATGCCCGTGTGGATGGAGGCTCTCTGCACAGGTGGGCAGTGCAGGCCTGGGACAGTGACCATCAAGGCCACATCGTGGTCCCTCTGCTTGCTGTTGGGAACGTTGCCTCGCGTGGTTTGCCACTGCTGCATCTTTGCTGTGGTTTAAGGGAAGGATATTAGTGTTTCCATGGAAACCCCTCATTTCAGGTGTCCAGGAAACCCGCTAGCATCCCGCCTTTGCGTGCGGCCACGTGGCAGTGGCGGGATGTGAATCCCGACTGGCGCTGTTTGTGTGCGAACATGCATCAGAAACGAGACGTTTTGGAGCTTCTCTTATCTACAACTCTACCATTTTGCTGTCTTCTTTTTCCTTCTGCTTCCTTGTGACTTAGGGCAGGAGAGATTGTGATAAAGCCAATGTTTTCAGCTAACAAAGTTCAATGTAAGGTTTTGGACAATTTTTGAAATTTTTATCACAGGCTTCTGCTTTCCGTCAAGGGGGAGCAATTCCAACAGTCTTAAGGCACTTTAGGACTTAGGATTTTTGCTTAGAAAAGTCTTTAGGACTTTTGCTTAGAAATCATGCAAGTGTTGAGCAGGCTTTTGCTGCTTTTTAGGATGTGAATCTCACAAAGAACCTACTGAATCTAATAAACAGCTGGACGAATGTGATGGTCTTTGGTATGGGAGTGCAGAGTGAATTTTCCTGTCTTGGAAATGCGTGCTCTTGTAGGCTTAGCTGGAGAAGCTGACAGTCTGCCCTCTTCGTGCTTTACGTCTGGATTGAATCAAGTCTGAAATGGCAATATGCATATGTGCACTTGAACTTCAAAAGTGTCCACAAGATGATTTCATATATTAAATAGAGTGCTTTGCTCTGCTGTATTAACGAACTCGGGCACATGGGCAGTAGTTGACTCGTCGAGCTAGACGATTGGCAATGTGATTCACAATGTCACTGCTGTGATGAAATGTGTAACGCCACCAGGCCCAAAGACTTTTGGGGTGTTTTGAGAAACAGAAGTGCCGAAACTAAGCAAATGAGAGATGCCAGGTCTCCCCAGATGCCAATTATTTCATTAGCGCCCTAGGCAATTAGCTCCTGCCTGTGTTTCCATGCAGCCCTGTGCACTGGAGGAGTCGGTCCTTGCTGGTTGGCCACAGCAGCCCTTGAGGGACAGGCCTCCTGGCACACGGCTTGGCAGTGTTGGGTTGGCACCTACAAAGAAGTTAATGACTCTGCTTGAGCCTTTCTGCTGTATTTGGAGGACGCCTTCCAAGTTCTTACGTGAAACAGTTTTACCTATAACTGAGGATGTTGCTTGTTTGTATTCAACTCATAATTGAAGAAAAAGTCTTCAAATCTTCATTATGGCTGTCAGTTTAGATACAAATGCTTTTCTAACTGCATACAGGTAAGTATTTGATGGGTGCATCCCTATGTGCACTTGCCTAGTCGTCAATGTAAGATATACTTGTTTAATTGCTTTCAGGCTCCCCTTTGAGCCTTCTTCCTTCCCTTCTTAAATATCTTTTGTTTCAGGGATTTTTTTTTTCTGCCTGCTGTAGTTTGCAAGCTATTTGAGCACAGTATGATTTCTTATTATGCTGATCTGTATTTGAGGCATTTAGGTATTTATGCGATGCAAATAATAATCTTAAACATAATCCCCTCTATATATGCATATAATCAGCGACAAAGTGTACTTTATGGAGGACAGTAGTGTTTTAAAGCCTAATTCGGATAATGAGGAAATGAGCCATGACACTCTGGAGGTGAAATCTGAAGTGAATTATGAAGGTCATTGCCTTAGATGTGGAAATTTATTATATTTTAGCCAGGTTCGCTGTTACTCAGTCCCTTTATATTGTACACTACCAAGTAATTTTGACTAAATATCAATTTATGAAAAATTATCTGAGCAAAAGAGAGCAGTTACAAGGACAGATTTGGAAACCAGGCAGTGTTTTATTAAAACACTAATCATGTCAGAAACCCATAACCTTTCATGCTATCTTTCTGAAAGGGTTTCTGCTGTAGAATTTTAATGTTCATTCCAGTCCTCATGTTGGTGTATCTTGAGCCTCTGTGATTAGTGGCCCTGCTGAATTTTTTTTCCTATTTAATATACAGTCTTCTGCAACTTCTCATTTAATGGTGTAAAATAGTGTTGAGAAGCACTAAGGCATTTGGATCGCTACAGTCCTGGAGCAGCTTGCAGGGAGAAGTGCAACAAGCAGTGTGGATGCTAATGGGAAAACTTCCTTGAGCACTGCTTATTCTGAGCCTGGAATAAACACCCAAGTCCTGCAGAGCATCTCACGTCCTGGTGACACCCAGAAGAAAAATTGCTTTGGGGGAATGTTTATGTAGGGATCTAAAGCATGAACATGAGGGACTTGATGCTGAAATTAAGCACCTGGTTAAGGGTTCTCTTGATAAGGGATTAATGTAGGTGATCCCAAACCAGGGCCTCTGTTGTCTCAGGCAGCTGGTATTTATTATTTGGTTTACATCTCCTGGAAGGGCTTCTGGAGGAGCCCTAGGTCTTGGCATCACTGTCACGTCCCTCATCTCTGGTTGCTTGGATGGCTGGGACAGGTGCCTGCAGCTCCTGTGGGATTGCTCCAAGCACAAAAAGCTGCTGCAGAGCATGGCTGTGCTGTGTGAGACCAGGAAAACACTTGGAAATTGGGGGGACTAGGAATTGAAAGGAGCCAAAGCTTTGTCTCTTGATTGAACAGGGAAGCATAGTGTTTGGAGTAGGTTAAGTCTTGGCTAATCCTAAATCTCTAATAAAAGACAGGGAAGGAAAGTAAATGGGTATAGTGGGGGATGAAGATAGTCTTTTGATTGGTTCTTTTTTTTTTTTTTTTTTTTTTTTTTGCTTTTCCAATATTTTCTGTATCCTATTTGCATATTTTTTATATTGTCATCTTTGGTGT
>VZSG01000668.1:241721-300591 GCA_013398315.1 Nothoprocta pentlandii
TTGTTTGTTTTCCTTTGTTTTGGTGAGGACTACATAACTGTTTAGAAGAGCATTTGTGAGAAACAAGGCTTGGCTTTGTAGTCACTGCCGTTCTCAGGAGATGGATCATAACAGCAACTTCCTTCCTAATAATCAAATTGTATCTTTAGGAATGCTGATAGTTCACAGGAATCCTGTAGTAGGCTGGAATAAGCAAGAAAGACAAGGTGTTAAGATGCTTGTTTTTAGAAAGTGCTGTAATCCTAAGACTTGGTGGAAGCTGAACAGAACTAGTTCCAAAGCTCAAATCCCCCTCTTTTTTTTTTTTTTTTTTTTTTTTTTTTTTTTTTTTTTTTTTTTTTTTTTTTTTTGGAAATTAGAATGTAAATATTAAATGCATTTAATTCCCCCAAGAGTGTATCTTGGGAATTCCTCACTCTGATGCATTAACTCTCTAAACTAGGTGGAAACAGGTAATAAACCCTAAATTCAAATGTGTTTTTCTTTGACCTTAGGTGATTTTTCTGCTTTTCATAGAGGCATTTCATAAACCATTTAACTTTTAAATAAGGTTAGAAGATGCCATGAACCATCCAGTGCTGTTTTCTTAGCTGAAACTGGAGAAGTAATTTATTTTACAAAATAAAAAAGTGAGTTCAGAGACAGTTTTGGCTAAATGATTTTACATTTGGTTTGCTGATGAAAAGTAGATTTTTGAGTAGTTTTTCCTTAAGTGACTATCAGTTGCTTTGCTAAACTGTACCATCTTTCTCCAGAAACAAGAGAACTAGAGAACTCCTTGAGCTGTCCTTTGAGTGGTGACCATAGCATATCCAGTGCTCTTCCCTGACCCAGTTTATTCTTGTTGGTTATTAGTTAGGCTGTATGGTGTTTGTTTTATCTGGCCAGTTTTTACAATATGCATGTGCATCCAACTACAACTGAAGTGTCCAGGTTTTCGAGCGTGCTATGAAAGAATCAAATTTCCATAGTTAAATCGCATCTGATGTTTATTCATGTGGGGAAACACCCAGTTCAATGAATCTTCCTAAAAACTTGCATGAGATGAGATGTTCAACAGAGTACTTGGGGAGTATTATATGTAAAGTATCCACGGACTCAACACTCTATCTGTCATAAGGACATAATTGTCATAATTAAAAGTCAATGCTAAAAGTAATCCAAACAAGTAGAGGACATTTTATTTTTCCCTAGTGTTTTGTCACTTGTGCAGGGTTTCTTTGCGGCATGAGATCTTGGTGGCAGCCGTTCCAGAGCAGAATTTATTCAGGATTAGATTCAGACTGATCTTCAGATTCAAGCTGATGTTCAAAAAGCAAAGGCGTCTTCCATCTTAGCATGAATAATAATTGGTTTGTTTTGAACATATGACTATTTATTGTAGTAAATTGGCCCTTTTTGCTTCCCCAGAAGCTCTCACTAAAGAATACACAAAACTGTGTTGTGAAATAGGGAAAGTTGAGAAAGGTCTGTCACGAGTAAGTGGAACTAATGTAGCAAACAAGATAGACTGCAGCTGACAACATATTTTTTCAGAGAAGATTTCTTCCTCCCAACCTGACAAGCTGAACTGTGCCACTGATGTGTAGGAACACAGTGAGGGAGGCTGCGAAGAGAAACATGTGAAAGGGGCGTTTAGAGCTTTGTTGGTGCCTTTCCACACAGGCTTAATATCATGCTCGTTTGAGTGCAGTGATGTTAGCCCTGGAGAGTGCAATAAAATATTCGAAGGGCAAATGCACAGAGTTCAAGGTGGCCTTTTTTCATGCTTTCTAGAAGATGCGGCAGTGGAATCAACAGAAGTGCAGTTGTTTATTGACTGTGGCACACTGAAAATGGCTTTAAGCCATTCTTCCCTGCAACATCCTTGGATTTTGAATATTAATGGTGATACGGAGCCACTTGGGAAGCAGTGCAGGATTCTTTGCAAGAATGCTATTGTGCCTGTAAAAAGGGCTTATGAATTCTTGTGTGATAAACATTGCTGCTTGAAGCAAGAGGTTTTTGAATACATCTTTTGGTGATGAGATGCCAGAATCAAAGCAAGATCTTTGCTTGCTACTTAGCTTCAAATTTACAGTGTGATTTTAAACACTCTTTTCTCACAAATGATCGCTTAGACCAGCTTTATAAATTAGTCTGTTTCTTCATGTGAATTAAGCTAGCCATTTGGACTGCAAAAATGATCAAATCACTTATCAAAAGAGAGCATGTCATCATGCATATACTGCTATTAAGAGCTTTGAGAAGTGCCTGCATTCTTGGTATGTGCATGTGTCCTGGGACTTCTGATTTACTGTAGGGCTATTGAAGGAGTTAACTGATTTATGATTAAGTCAAAGGAGTTTAGCACTAATAGATATTTCTTTTCTGTAGAGGTCTACAGAGTATAGAGCAGCTAGAGGAGCCATGATGCTGTGTACGGGGACTGTCTGCTGCTTCCTTCTGTCTTCATTTGTGGAACAGAACAAAAAGCAAGAATCAGAGGCTGTGGCAGTCTCGATATGTGCAGAAACAACCTGAAGGCAAAATTGATGATGTTTGTTTTAATTGTAAATATTTATCAAACAAGATTCAATTCTATAATCCCAGTGTCTAGAATGCACATTTCTTTTGAAACAGAATATTTTCCTACTTGACATGAGTTGAATAATTCAAGCTTAATAGGGCTGACGGACCCAAAACCTCTTTTTGATTTTCTCCTGGGGACTCTCAAATTCTGTTAATGGAGAAGAAAAGCTGTCTTCCATGGGGATTTTTCTATCATTTTAATTGTGTCTAGATTACAGAAACAGATAGGGAGCACTTGAGTGTAATTCCCTAGCCCTCCCTTTCAAAATAGTAATGGAGAAGAAACTGATGCCCGGAACTTGAGGAAGGCAGATCCGTGACATTGCAAGCAGGAGAAGGTTTGGCATTTTTCAGCTTACAGGGGGAATTTGAGGATGTTGTTTCAAATCAGTCATCTCTCTAAACGCCTGATATTTGCATATGATAATATGTTAGCAGCAGATTAAATGCTACCATTATAGTAAACAAGAGAATAGTTTTGGGTAGAGATGTGTGTGGGTGTGAACGGGATATTAACTTGTGATAAAATTCATATAGTTACCAAGGCTACGAGAACATACATAGTGTCACTGCAAAATGCTTCCTTCATCTTTCCCTTTAAACCTACCATTGTAACAACAGCTTGGAAATAGACATTTCCTAAAGCTTTACCTGGCATAAAAATTACTTGGCAGAAGTATCTGTCATGCAGAGTCATTGCATCTGGCAGATGGAATGTATATCTAGATAGAATATATTGCAGTTTTGCAGAAACTAGACTTTTTGGAAAGGCAAGGAATGATTCACAGATTGTATATTACTCCTATATGAAAGTAAACTTTGAAATGTTTGCTTGTTTCTGGTAGCTTTTCTGTCAACTCTGCTAGGACTCATTCAAAGTCTGCAGGCTGATTATTTCCTAAATTTATTCAGTATTTCTATTACTCATATCCATAAAACTTAAGGTTTTATGTCTGACCTGTCACTATGGGATTGTATAGAGTATAATTACGTAAGTGTAAATTTAGATGTCTGTTTTCAGAGCTTTACCTTTGCTGTTCCCTCCCTGCCGCTTTTGACATGCCTCGCGGCGCGGCTGAGCTGCCTCTTGCCTCTCCCTGTGTCTTACACTGGATTTCAGTGGATTTGGAAAGAGCACACTTTGCTTGGCCAGGTTCCCTATTGCAGGCATCCTCATTACAGAATTGCAGGATCGGAGCCGTATGGGCTGACAGAAAGAGCTCAACAGTGGCCCGTAGTGGGATGAAGGCTGCTTTCTACACAGAGCAGCTCATTTGTGTCAAGGTAGGATGTGAATTAAAAGAGGAATAGCCATTTCTGATCCCATCTCTTTGTGGTCTCATCTGGTCTGATGTGAATATTAACTACGAATGACCACGAGCGTTTTAATGAACAGCTCTTTTGGAACACGGCTTCCTGCAGTGAAAATCAAAGATACTGATATTGCAGAGCATCCGGGATAAAAGGTTTACCATAATGTGTTCTTGATGCAGCGCCAAATACTAAGCTTACTTAAAGAGGAAAAAGAAAATGGGTGATTTTTCTGTCTTGCTGGTGGCAAAGGAGTAACATTTGCCTCGGAAAGAAAACTTTTACTTATGGATAAAGAAGGGAGACCCGAGTACTGCTGATTGACTGGGGCCTAAGAGATGCTACAGAGCTAATCTTGAATACCAACTAGTCAACAGCAGCCAGCCATGACATTCATTTCTAGCCAAGATGCAAATCCTTGCTGGCAAGAAGAGGCAGCATCTCTGTCCTCCCGCAAAAGCCAGGAATAAATCCAAAGAAAAATCTTGCTTTGTAACTTTGCTTGTGCCCACCTGTGTCCTGCAAACATCTCATAAAAACTGTTCTTAAGTTATGTTTTTGATTTAGTATTGCTGCGTGTTCCTGTTAAAACCCCGGATAATTTTTTTGTTAATTCCCACCTTTTTTTTGCTATCATAAATACTGAGGGTATTATTTGCAAATAACTTAAAAATGATTTTCCATTCATATTTTTAGGTTGAAAAACCTCACTGGGCTTTAGTGCACTTTATTTCTGTCTTTCGCCATATAATATTTTCCAGTTTGGCCTTGTTTGCTTGGACAAAAGGGAAGATGAGAGTGAGGGGGGAGCAAAAGAAAATTTGTTAGTGCTTCTGAAACCGACCTTTCCTGTTTCTTTTGGTTGCTTAAATGTAGTGTGTGAAATTCTACACAGCATTTCATTTTCTGTAAAATTAGAGAATATATCTTATATAAAATACTTGATTTTATTAAGGATAACCTCTCTAAAGATCTACAGAGATCTGTAAAGATCTCTGGGGAGATCTGCCACTCATGAAGTTGTGTCTGTAGAGATCGATAGTAATTTATACATTTGCAATGTATAAATTTGCAAGTTTAGCTGCTAATTTGCAAGTTTAGCTGCTAATTTTTCCACAGGTAACCCCGTGTTGTCTCAGCTTCATGCAAGCATTGGTCAGATTTGCGCTAATTTTAACTTATCCTCCAGATTTTTATCAGCTTTATGATGCTTTTCATTATTTGCAATTGATACCTACCTGTAGTTGTGGGATCACCCTTCTTCAGTGTCGTAGAGTTTCTCCACTCCTTCATGCTTGTTAAAATACTAGTATCAGTGCGTTAATAGTTATTTCCTCAGGTAACTTTTAGGATTTTTGGATGATGGATTTTCAGACTTAATGATTTGCAAGCTTTTCTTCATTAAGGTGGCTGCTTCCAGAAAATGAACATTTACTGCCTAAACACCTACTTTGTGCGTGGCCCAGCCTTGGTCTGTGGGCATCACGGTCCCATTGGGTCCGTTGGAGGGGCAGGCCGGGCTCTGCCCTCTCCGTCAGATGGCTCTAACTGATGTTCCGGCTAACACCCGCGACGTGGGGTAGGCAAGGCCAAGCTTATTGCCTGCTTCATCTCCCAGCTCCACGTTACTGTAAGAGGCCAAAAGCGCCTCATGTTTTATTCAGCTCATATAACATATACTTAATTTGCATTAATGTTTTCTAAGGTGAAGGATAACAGGGTCAGTGGTGGCCGACATAGTAATTTAATTGGTTGTAGGACAGTCCCAAGACTCTCCAAAGTGGCTTCCTTGGGAAATGTTGCAGGACCTCAAGCAAGAAGCCTGGTTCAAAGCTCACTTGTAGTGCAGTGCTGCGCTCTTACCCCGCAGATTAGTGGGGCGTTACCACTATGAAACTACCTCAGTATTGCCTCTTTAGGCATTCTTGCCAAGTGTCTGTGGGAGGAGAAACAAGATTTTAGATGAGTGAATAGAGACTACTGTGATATACAGATGTTGCTGAGTACTTCCTTTAATATCCCTATTGTTGGAAATTTTTCATGGAACATTTTTAAGTAGCTTCTTGTATACTTGAGAAACAAAAGAACAGCAACAACAAAGACCAATTTTTATGACTGTGTAAAAAGTTGATCAAATTTGTTTTTTCTAACTCAGTGTCTGACTGTAGGGATCAAGGCTACTAAGTCACTTGGACACATCTGTGATTGATGCCCGCATATATTGCTTCATATGGAAGGTTCAGAAATGCGACCCAGGATTTTTGATGGTTAGCAGCTCGTTCCTGACTTTGGGAAGTGGACGGTTTTATCAAGGAAGAAGTTCTCCAGATTAGATGTGGAGTTGATGATATTTTCAACCATCTAATAAATATTCTGGAGTGCGAGCTAAGGTAGAAAATCTCTTTAATCAAATTGAAGTAATTAAAGTTGGTCCAAAGAGGCCATTTATCTGTAATGTGTAATTGTACTGCTCACGTTTTATCAAGCTCTGATTACCAAAAGAGAGATCACTTAGTAAATTAGGGACTCTTTCTTGTGGTGTTTCTTCAGTAGGACTGAGCCTTCTCTGACATCTTTGATATCTGATATTTTTGCATTTGCAGAATTGGTCACAAACTTACGTCTTAATTTTCTTAAAAAGATGCCCTCCAGCAAAGCCGATGCCCTCATCCTGCCCCCATCCAAACTGAGAATGGGCTTTTCCTCTTCCCACCTTGCCTGTGTCTTCCATCCAGTTGGCAGTTCTAGTATTTAATGCAAAATCAAAACTCTTCCCTGCACAACATGCTTGTGGTTTGTGTGTGTGTTCTTCTCCAAAGCCACAGTTTCTTTTCAAGATTTGAAGAGTTCCTGAAAGACAGGATTTTCTTCACTGTGAGGTTGATATTTACAGCAGCAATATGAGAACTGTCAAGGTGTCTTAAGACTATAGTTGTGACTTGACAGCAAAACTTCTGGAGCTTCCTCTGTTTGTTGTTCCTGCAGTGATTAAATACACGCGTGTATATATATATATATATGTATGTATATGTAATTTTTTATCCTTCTGTGTTTCTATTTTATATGTGGGAAATCAGAAGTCTGAATATACAGATCATTAATTATCTGGAGTTTGACTATGCTCTGTACAACACACAATATGCTGACATTTTATTCATTTTTTTCCCCTTCACTAGACAGGCTGTGCTTTTAATGTTGTTATTAAGTTGGTGAGCTCTTTCATTTCTTTTCCGTAAGAGTCTCTAAGGAAAAAAAAGAGTGGCCATACAGGAGTATCAAACATCCTTGTACCCTGCACCGTCCTACTGTAAGTCAAAACATGCATATTGAATGAGTCGGGATGATTTTGTTCAAAATACTTATTTAAAATTAGGTCATAACAATTTCAACAGCATCAAGCCATAGCATTTGTAAGGCAGTTTAATCCTGTATGAATTATTGTTTAGTTAAAGGTTATTACCAGCTGCTGTACAGTTAATGGCGACGTGCCAAGAAACCACTCCAAGGCCTCCCTTCTCACCCAGCTCTCCGTTGCAGGGAGGAAAAGTCAACCAGAATATTTCGCTTTAGAGGAGGAAAGCTTGAAAGAAATTTGTGAAGCTTTTAAATTACTTCAGTTATTCTTTGCATTATTGCATTAATAAGATGCAGATCTGCAGCATCTTTTTTTTTTTTTTTTAGTGTCTGCTGTTAGATAGGGTGGAAAAAGATGATTGTCTTGGCACTGTTGTGCCATCCCACCCCTACTAGCGATCATTAAAATGATTGTTACAGGTGCATTAGTAATTAAAATTATTGTTACAGGTGCATTAGTAATAAACTGCAGTCACAAGTGCCTCCATCTGTGGCTTTTTCCTAAGTCACCTAAGCTCTTTTGGAAGTTAGTTAATTTTTATTGCTTATTGTGTTATCCTTTCTTCTGCTCATCACTCTTCCTATTCTTTCCCCCAAGGATATTTGCATTTGGAAGATACTACCACGCAGGGTAATATGTTTTTCTTTGCTAACAAGTTACCAAGGCCCATTAGAAATTGTATTATTGCCAGCATACACAGTGCAATAACCTATTCCAAAATAGGAAAAGAAAACCAAAGAGGAGCAAATTTATCTTCATTACACTTATGT
Organism: Nothoprocta pentlandii; assembly: GCA_013398315.1. Lineage (NCBI taxonomy): Eukaryota > Metazoa > Chordata > Aves > Tinamiformes > Tinamidae > Nothoprocta > Nothoprocta pentlandii. The sequence goes on from VZSG01000668.1 coordinate 249,729, forward strand.
TATTCAACACATGTGATTTAGTTTTTATATATATAAATGTATATATTTTGTGCTGAGCTAGTGCTTTCAGGTGAAGAACAGTTGGAGTTGTAGTTTAGGCACTTTTGTTCTGGGTTGGGGAAGAAAAGCTGGGCATTGCTCCATTAACTCCTGCCTGGGAGATCTCTTAAAAAAAAAAAAAAATCCATGGCTAAATGAGCCCATAGCCCTGTTGGGATTTTGATTACAGGGCTGACACTGCTTTTAAGTGCCTTCATTTGAGTTTGGATTTCATAGTGCCGCAAGAGGCCTGAGGGGCACCCTTAAGAGGTGGGTAACCCCTTGGGCAAGGAGATTTCTCTGTTGCTCATGAAAGGATAATCCTGCAACTGAGGAACTGACTTAAATAATGGCCTTCATGAAAGTCATAGGCATAGTTAAAACACCGAGTGGTCTCTTAGTAGCATTTTGGCAAAAATCAGTCATTTTTAAACCTTCACTTATGATTCAGACTTTTCTGCCTCAGGTTATCTTGCTCAGTATAACCAAAGAGCTCTCAAAAGAATTGTCTGGGTGCAAGTACTGTTTTATGGGAGATTTTATCATTTGGAAACATTATTACAAGGAAATATTCTAAGACTCCAAGTAAAGGCTCTTAAAGAGGAGAATTGTCTTTGAAGGTGTACAAATAGCTTTGGCACAGAATAATTTCCTCCCTTTCTGCATATTTTATTTATGTATTTTTATTAAAAATCTGTATATTATTAAAAAACATACACTGCAGAATGTAAATAAGACACGAGATTGGAGCAAACGGGTGGAGATTTCAGCAAGCAGGTGCTTTAACAACCATTTGTGATGCTTGGTATGTGCGTTAGACTTTGCTGCTCTTTTCTATCAAAAGTCCTTTTAAACTCCTTTTCCACCCAGGATTTTAACTCTGGCTGTGTTAATAGGCTCAGGCAGCAAATCAGAAAGTAAGATGTGATAAGGGGGCGAGGAGGAGGTAAGCAGACTGAGGAAATGACACGTGGCTTGTTGGCTTTGATGGAGAACGTGTGATGCCCGGTTTGCTACAAGAGAAGAAAAGACCAAATGCTTGATCTCCTTTCTTCTGGCAATAGGCTTCAGGCTCAACTGATGCTTGCACGTCCTCATAATGTGATTCAGCAGCCTGGAATTCGTGTTGGGAACATGACAGAAGTGCGGAGCGCTGTTGCTCACCCAGGTGCCTTTGAAACTAAGTTGTGTGGGCTCAGCTTACTCTTAAATGAGTTTATTTTTCTTTTCTGTAAGAAATGGGAGGACAAGAGATGAAAACTTCTTATCTGAGAAATAGTTCTACTATCGTTCTGTGCTTATTCTGTACAGCCCTGTACCAAATGAGCCCCCCAGCCTTGGGAAAGAGCTGAACCCAAAGCCTGAGTGCTGTAACAGCTCTTTGAATGACTGGCATCCAGGATGTCATTAAATGTAACCACAGGCAGTTTGCTGTTATCTCACTCTTCCAGTGCAACAGTTTTAGACTAGAGGAACATATTTCACGACACCCTCCCTCCTCATGATACTCCTACACTGAAGGAGCTGCTGTTTCCTTTCATCTCATCACTTCATTCATTGCTCTGTGTGGTCTTGGACTATTTCTTCAGATTGGTACGTATACCTGGCAACGCAGGGCAAGCATCTCTGCATGCACATTGCTGCTGAAAACCAAAGAGGTCCTTAACATTCCCCTGTAGGGAGAGAGCAAGGAGGAAAGAGAAACAAACACATCCCAAACTCGGGTTCTTTCTGCGGGCTCTGGTCTTCGGAGGTTCACGACCCCCTTAGCTCTGTGTTTCCACCTTCCTCCCTCTGTCGGTCTCTATCTTGTCTGACTTAAAAAGCAAACTGTGGTTGAAGGGATAAACTGAGGTCATGTTGTCTAATTCTATTTGTGATTGGCTGGGAACAAGAATTATGCTGCCTAAAGCTCTGTAAATCGCTGCTGTGTATTATCAAATAGGGGCTTTGTTTCCATCCACAGATGGATGGATATTGTGTTAGACACGTTGATCCCACAACAGGATTTTGTGTGTGTATGTGTGTGCCGTATGAAGTTTATGAATTATTTGGAGATCTATTTGACAAGACAAGCTATGTAGAGAGAACGAGCTCATATAGGCTTAACTGGTGTGTAAAAACTGGTTTCTTCATTGGTTTTTCTCCTTGCAATATTACAGTTGAGGGGGAATTTATTAATGCTTCCCTTAGAATATTTCCCAGGTTAATAAGAGGGATATGAAATAGAAAAACATATTTTTTTTTGCCTGACCAAGTGGGTGCCTTGTAGGTCTGTTTCACTAATAATCCATGAAGGAATTCAACAGATATTTTATTACCATGATCCTGTAACCTCTGCAGCCTACCCCATCAGCAGTAAGCATGCACTTACTGTTGTTGTCTGGTTTGTTGTTAGGGTGATCATCCTCTTTTCTCATAGTCCTTTTAAGTGGAAACAATGAGTCTTTGTCTCTGCACTGTTAAGCTTTCATGTTGATTTTGTAAGTCTAATTTAAGCAACTGAGTAGTGCAGGGTTTTCTTAATTAAACATAGTTAAGCTTCAGCTTGCTTTATATTTCTTGTCGGAGACAGTATCAGGTACTTAGGGGCATGAAGAACAATTGAGACTCAATTCTGGAATGAGATAAGCCCACAGAAAATGGAATTTCTATTGCTACTGACCTTCCATATATGTTGATGAGGTAATTTGTGCCTAGAGACAGATGAGTAGGTCAGCTTGGAGAGCGATTTATCCCATTGTATCTCGCCAGAGATCCTGCAGATAGGAGCTGTTTTACACTTTAGGGTCCAAAGAAGAAACCATTCATTAATGGGCTTGCTGCACTTGGTCTTTATTCAGTAGTGCCATCAGCGTGGAAGCATGTGTACAAGTAGTGTATGGCAGCAGATTGCATTTAAAACAAGCTAGTAATTCCTTTTACAGACTGGGAAGACTCACAATTTCGTGTGTGACTTGGAATCCCTTTGTGAAATATGGAATTTGGTTGTTGGTGGTGGTCTATGAAGGAGTTGCTTAAATAAAGCTCCGACCGTGGTGTATTTGGAGCAGAAAAACCTCGCGCACAGGGATGCTTTGGGTATGGATTTTGCAGTTAGGAGGATTCTTTAGGTAAGAGATTTTGTTCTTACTCTGCTCTTCCACTTGGCAGCTTTTAGCGTTTTGCCTATTAACTTTTATAGATATCATACATTTTTATGTTAATGGTTCAGCTTTGAGTGTAGTGAGAAGCTCAACTTCTGCTCATCAAACCAGTGTACAAGCAAACTTATGACACTTCAAAATAGTTAAAAACTTTTTTTGTTATTGTTTAATGTCAATTTATTGCCTGCTTGGTTTTCCTATGGTGAAAAAGAGGGAAAAAAAAAAAAAGAGAGAAAATGTTGCTTTGAGTATATCAGGACAGGTAGAACTTCACACCTGTTATATTTGCTAGCAGGGCTTATACATAGTTTTATTTTTGTAGGTGTACCAGGCACTGGCATTTTCAGTTTTGCTGAGGCTTGTGCCAGGTTTCACAGTGAGCTGGTAGCAAAGCACCTGTGTTGATGTGGAGCTCCTTTTAATCACTGGATAACGAGCCCTCCCGCAGTCCTGTATGACTCAGTGTAGCCCCATGCCCGGAGTATAAAACCGCCTTCTCTTTGCTTCAGTTCCGCTCGAGAAAACGAGTTTCCCGTTCCCCACAAAATCTTATATGATTTTGTGCAAAGGAAAAACCACTCGTGGAGTAGACTGATGTATCCCAGAAATAATTGAGAGCTGGTCTGTGTGAGAAACCTTCCACCAGCATCAGGTAGTCAGTGAAGCTTGGAGAGGAAGAAAAACGAGGCCGCCTCTGTTCTGCCGGGAGAGCTGCTGGCACGCAGGGAGAGGCATGGGAACACGGACGCTTCCCAAGTCATTTGTCCTCTTATACACGACTACCTCAGTAGAGGTTCCTGCCACCAACTTATGCTAGTTGTCCACTTGGCGGTTCTGTTTCTCCTGTTGCTCTTCTATGGTAGGAAGGCCGTGACACTGCTTGGTTTGGGGGTGAACTTTGTTGGACTTTAGAGAGAGAGGAGGAGAGAGATGGAGGAGATAGGTGGAAGGTGTAAGTTTTTGCTAAAATTTTCTGGACCTACACAAGAGTAAAAAGTATTTTCTTCCTTCCTTACATGCATTTGGATGTGTTACGTATCCAATACTGTTGCTGGAATAACGTGCTTATTTGCAAACTGATGTCAGGCAGATACAGGCAAGGATGAACTGGAGCATAGCACATTGCAAAACAGGCAGCACAAGAGCAATATTTTGCTTTCTGTTTAAATGTTTTGCAAACACAGAACTGCCTGTGTTGCAAAGGCCATCTGATTCATTGTGGAGTCCTTTGTATGTTATCTTGACCATTTTATTTCACATAGGCTTAAAAGAGGGGGGATGTAGTCTACTTCTATTCTTTGTGTGACCTTGACTGAACCTTTTAAATTCTCCATTTTCTTGAGCTGTGGAAACTTAAACTGTGTCAATACAAATAGTTATTTAGGGTTAGTCTTGGCAGTTCCTCTTGGTCATTGTTGAATATGGTAATTAAAAAAATAGTAATTTCAAGCTTCTTTTCCTTTTGATGTATGCTGTGAATTTATGTGTCAGTAGAGCTTGGTTAAGTCACCTATTTGTAATTATTATAAATTCAAGCTGTGAAAAACTATACCAAGTGCTAAATAGGACAAAACCAGCCCCATCAGCCCAGATGAAAATATCAAGATGAGCAGCAGATCCAGTGGAAAAGTATCTGGCATATCTGCCAAATAGGATTTAATTTTTATGTGATGTCATTTCTGTCTGTGGCTTCCCAAAGGAAAGCAGTGATTTTGTTATGAATGGCAGTGGGGCATCGGAAAGGCAGGATGAGCACTGCTGAGCCAAATGGCTAGGTCAAAATAATTCAATAAAATCACTTTACCTTTGGTAATACATTTAATAAAGTTATTAAGTGCGGTTGCAGCAAAAGCAAAACAGAGATGATAGATAAAGATGACAACAGGAATGAACACAGTGTTTGGCAGATGTACATGTGAACCCATGCTATATATATGAGAGGGCTGAGATGAGAAGATGGATTTTATTTGGCAGTGTTTCTAATCTGTATTGTGTGAATTAGTCACTGAATCTCTCCGTTTTGAACCAGGGCCAGGTAATTTATTCTAGGAATTACTGCAGTAATGCTACCTGCAATTACTACTAATCTCTCACCTTTGGGATGTGATGCAAAAAATGAAAATTTCAAGAGGGCACTTTTAAATGTTAATTTATTCTTTTACATCTCCTTCACTGCTAATTATTATTGTTTCTTTCATGCACATTTTTCCTTTAGAAATATACATTATAAAGTCAAACTATCCCTCTGTTGTTATAAACAGAAGAAGACTCAACAGATCCTAGCCGCATTAAGGAACAGTAAAATGTGTAAAGTCTTTGCATCATATTCCAGATAATTTGTTCTCCTGCAGAACAGGCCTATTGCACTCCAGTTGGGCTCCAAATGGGCTCCAGGTTATTTGCAGATCGTAATGTTAAAGGTCTTCTAAGGTGTTTAGGGTCCTGATTTCTATTAATTAGCTTTGAACATACTGGGATGAGTGTTAGGCCTTGGAAAATCAGTGACATAAGAGTGACTTCTTTGAGATGGCGATACAGAAATAAGAGCTGCTGTATATCGGGCAGAGTCTTCTTGAGTTGTTAACGTAAAGGTAGATCAAGAAGGAGAAGTCTGTGAATGACGGGAAAATTTAGCTTGTTTTTTTTTGTTGTTTTTTTTTTGTTGTTTGTTTTTTTTTTTGTTTTATCCTGTGGTGTTCAGATCCCTTCTGTTTGTTCCCTCTCTTATTAACTGGGTTGCTTAGGCTGGAAGAAAAAGAAAGGGATGTCATCAAAGAGCGTGCGATTTAGAACAGTATGAGCGTGGTGTAGACTGTAGGATGCATTGCCTACAGATTTTGCACAGTGAAAGAAATTGCTAAATGGGAAAAGCAAGGGTTCCTTAAATCTAGTTAAGTGGTGATTTTGCATCCTTCCTTCTCGCTTGGAAAAAAAAAAGACCAAAAAACAAACAAAAAACCCCAAACACTCCACAGTTTCTTCAGGAAGAAGAGGGGGAAAAAAAGCCATCCTGTGTGAGGGCCAGCAAGGAGAAGCTCTGCTTTGATCTGCTGTGTGTCTCATAGTTTCTAATCAGCCATCCCATTTGGCAGGCTGCACATAGGCTTTAGATTAGTTTGTTTTGCAACCAACAAAACACCAAAGACGGGAGGCTCTTGCCATCCAATAAATTACTGAAATGACTTATTTATCTAGCTTTTCCATTAGTTGGGCATTCAGAATACGCTAGTTTCATTAGAAAGGCTCAAAAGCAATTAGAGGGTGCTGCAATAGAATATATAAGTATATATTATGCATGTTTATATAAAATGTTTTATAGATTTCTATGTATAAATATGCATATATCTGTATAAGGCATATGTATATAACATATGTCTCCTATGAATGCACTTACCTATTAATACACTTATCAGCTTAATCAGCTATTTTTTGTTTCTTGTAGTGCCAACCTGAGCACCATGGCTAGCATCTGTAAGCAGGACTGTTACCTTAGATGTGCTATTTTATTTTGTAGTCAATGGGTAATTTCAATGAACTCTTAAAGCCGTTTGGGTAAGAGAATCAACCAGCCTGTTTTCTGCCAATGTCACTAATTAGTCCTGGTGACAATTTTGAGCCACCTACAGGAGGATAGGAGTAGAAATTGAGGTTATGGGGAGTAAAGAGGTGAGTAAATCTGCGCTATGTCCCCTTCCCAAATGAAGGCCAGCTGATTAACACAGCAGCACTGAAACCTGTTGGACAAATGTCAGCAAATCAGACTACAGGGCTTGTTCCGCCTCTTGTCTGAATGGCTAATAACTCCCAAGTGCCTTGAAGCCAGACAGCTTTTCAATCCCCAATCTGAATTACTGCTGCAATTTTAACCTGGTTGCGTGAATAAATCACTCTAAAAAAATAAAAGTAAGAAGATATCGAACAGCTTAAGTATTTATGGTTCCTGGTTACATGAGTGCCAGACCCAGGGCAAGAAAACCAATTTCCAGGGGTGGCCTACTTTATACATCACTCGTCAAGTATGCTCAAGTGCTGGCGGCTACACACACCTAACTGCGCATGACGGGGCCATGGTGGCAGCACACATCTTTCCCCTTTGTGTTCCTTGGCTTGAAATTTAGAGGACACATCACTCTCCTGCTTAAAGGATCAGAGGTCAAGAAGTTTCAAACTCATCCTTCTCCCATCTGAACCTGCATTTCATTCTCCTGTTCAGAACACTGTTTAAATCCGTGATGAGCAGCTGTGGTGAGAGGTCTTAAAATACCTCTTTTGCCTGTTATATAACTAAATATATAACTAAATAACTAAATAACAATTATCAACCATATAACTAAATAACAATTACCAACTAAGCATGAGAAATAACAAGGCCAGGTCTTTGCAAACATGTCTCCCCTTCCCTGATCAAGGTAGGTCAGATAAGAACTATGGGCAAGGGACTCTGAAGGTTATCCAGGTGTTTGCCTCCTCTCGTAGAGGTGCAACGGTGCTGGAGATGAGCAGGTTTGTAGGACATGAAAGCCCTGGAAGAACTGCAGAGCTGCGGCATGGCCCTGCGTTAGCCCTTAGGCTGGTGCTGTGGCACCCAGTCTGCGTTGCACCCCAGCCCTCCAGTATCGCCCTGCCAGGCCTCGTGCTCCCGGTAAGTCACATCATTGGGTCTTGAGTACATGACGCAAACTCCCCAAAGACAAAAGTTTTTACAAGGCTTAAGATGGAGTCTTTAATCATGCTGATTGTTTATTGACTTGTAGGTAAGAATTTTTAAGTACCTTTTGCTGGGCTGAATACTAATGCTGATTGATTGCTGTGGATTGTTTGTTCTCCTCAGGTGCCTAGGAGGGAAGCTGGGACAGTCTGATCACAAGCCAAACCACCCAGAACAGAATCATTGAGTTCTCTGTTTCTGGTATTCCAACTTGACCACTTTGTTCTACAGTGAATCAGATGACTTGTTAAAATATAATATTCCTTACCAGAAAGGACAAGAACAGAACGTTCTTGTACTTTTATTAAAATTGTGAAGAAGAGATATAAAATACCACTAAATCTGACATCAATCCTGTGCTTTCTGCTTTCATTTCCACTTGCACAAATTAACGAACAAGTGGGTCTCCTAGTCTCCACAAGAAGGAGGTTATTGGGTCAGAAGGTGGTTCTGGGTTATCTCAGTCTGTCCTGGGGAGGCCTGGGACTTAAATTATGCATGTAACGTAAAAGTGAGGTTGCCTGATGTAACTGCTTCCAGTTTCTGTGGATCTCCTGATCTCAGCCCTCGTGGCTTCCTGTTGCCTTCAGTGACACAGTTCAGCCCATCTAGCAGAGGGGTCAAAAACGCACCAAGTGTAGTGTGACATCTCAGTAAAGCAAATAACGTTCACGAGCTGTTGTTGTGCTTTTAGAAAACACACCTCCACGTTACCTCAAGAGTTACGAAGTTCTGGATGTGGCCGCAGTGCCATTAAACTTATATTGATGCGAGGAATCATGCACATGGCCTCAGCTTGTACAAGGTCTGTATTTCCTGGAATAGAAAGTTAAAAGAGAGTTTCCTTATGTGTACATAGGGGAAGATGTAAAATGCTGATGTGTCTGTTGATTCTTAAAACTGCTTTGGACTTTCACTCTTCTGACTTCAAAGAATCAACTGATCAGCCTCAACGGGACTGGAGACATTTCCAATAGCTGTATCCTAATGAACAATAGGATGTATTATAGAGTTTTTGCTCTCCTCTGAAGTATCTGTAAAAGGTCTGGTGAAGACAGGAGTTGTCATCATCTATCTAGTACAGGCTCCTTTGTTCTCCGTCGCTTTGTAGTGATGCAGACAGGCAAAACAGAAGCAGCCTTTAATACAAGGACTTCTTTTTATGTCCAATAACATTTATAGCTCTGCATGCGAAGGAAAAGTAAGCAAAGTGTCTTTCAGGATGCATAAAAAATGCTAGCAGAAAAGAAAAAAAGCAATTGTCCAGAGCGATTGGGAAGATGCTTTGTGGCCGGGCTCCCTGCTCCTGCCTTGCTGCTTGGGTTGACCTGTGGTGCCGTGCAGTCTCCATCGGGTTTTTATGAGACTCTCTTAAGGAAAAACATATTTGAATGCATTTTTTGTGTAATTGTAAATTATTCATTTGGGCAATTTTGTAATCCCCTTTTTATGTGCATGACAAGGAATCTTTTTCTGTCATGCATGGAGCAGAATTTTCCTTTCCCCTTTACCCCCTGAAGTTTTCATTACTGAAAATCTAATAAGCGTACTGGTGCGTTCTCACTGCCCTCGGAGACCTAAAATTACATAATGCAGAACAAGGTCATGCCACAGAAGTATGAATTCCATCTCAATATTTTAATAAATGTATAGAAATATGAATTATTTGAAATTGATATTGTTTAGCAAAGAAGAGGCTAACATAATTTGTACTAAACACGAGATGAATCAAAACCCTAAAATATTTGACCACTTGTAATTCAGCACACTCAGACTAAATGCAGATGAAAAGAGAGGAAGGAATTCTCAAAGATTTGGCCACAATTGCTCAAAATGGTTTTATTTTCAGTATTTCTCTCTGTAAAGCTGAGCTAACAAGTGCATAACTATTAGAAGGGAGATCCGTTGCTGAAGCTCTTCACGTAAGCTCTCTGCGTGGTATTTTCATTATGCACTAGTTTCAGCGTGTGCCTTTGCTGGCATATTAGTATGTTTATAATGGCAGTAATGATGTGTGAAGAATGCAACTTTAAATTGCTGTACTTAATTATAACTAGTTCTCCTTCTCTGCTGTCCTTCAAAACTGTTTCCTTTTCACTTAATAGCCAGTGACCAAATGATTTAATGAAACGATCTGTGGAGGGTTTCTGTTGAAAGCAAATTTAATGCCTGTGACAATTCAAGATATTTTGGTCTATTTCTTAACAGAAATGTCTTTAAAGAGTCTCCAGGCCTTGATATTAACTTCTGCCTGTCATATAAGTTTTGGATATGGCTTTTCAGAACGTTGGCTCATCGTGAACTGCAGGCTTTGCCACTTAAAAGCTAGTATTTAAATGATATAAAGAAATTATCTGCAGAAGATCCACAGTGGGCTGATGGAATCTCTTTGGAAAGACTTGAGATGGAGCTATAAAATGTTACGTTAGTTACTAGGTCTTAGTAAGTGCTGTCTCCATTATAGGAGATGGTATAAAAACCGATGGGCCTTTTTAGCACCTGAGTTATCTGCTGACGGTCTGCGTGAATGTATTTGAAAGAAAAATGGGGCCAATGTCTTTTCTCTCAATTCCTTTTCATTATCATCTCAGGTGCTGCTGAAGCAGATAGAGAAATTGAAGATAGAAATGTGCTTTTTTTTCCTGCAGGCAAATGTTTCTTTTGCCTGTAGGGCACCAAGTGAAACCTACAGTGTCCTGCTCAGGGGACGTGTTGCACGATGGCAGCAGAGCGTGGTTGCAACTTTATTATCTTAAGTCCTACCAAGTTTTCAGGTAATGTTAAGGGCGTATCAATTTTCTACTCCTCTAGTAAGGTCAAAAAGAATAGCAGCAGACACTGTTCTAAGAACTAATGAAATAAGCACAGGGGATGTTGCTTGCAGCTAGCAGTACGGAGCCAAGAAACAAATCCGTTTCTTGGTAAATCTCCAGACAGACGTGGGAGGAGGTTTGGGGAGGGAAGGAGAGGAGCATAAGGTGGCAGGGGAATCAGGAGCACTAGTGAGCGGCTCAGAATTAAGTAGCCGAAATGGAAGAAAAATGGGTATGTCTCCCAGTGTCACATTATGATAGAAATAAATTATGTGCAAGACGGGGAATTTATGCTGAAGTTACTGTAGCAGAGCACCTTGCTACTGCATATATGAGCTTAGGAAGTAGCAGCGTGTCTTTCTGATCAGAGTTTCAGGCCGAGATGGCACAAAACAAGCGGTGCGAGATGCTCCAGCGATCCTTCCCGGAATGGCAGGAGCCCAGCAGGGCGAGGAGGTTGGGATGAGGTGGTGCCATGTGCTGGAGGCTGCTGCTTCAGGGCCAGCGCAGAGGAGGGCATGTGCTGCACCCTGCCCCGGCAGGGAGCATCCCTGCAAAGGGAGGAACCTAATAACTAATGAGCTGGGTATCCCTCTCCTCAGTTACCAGGTTGATGTCGGGTATTTTACCTGCTTTTGTACTTAAGGTTACATTAAAATACCCCGTTTTCTTGCTTTTCTTGTCATATTCGTGTAAAAATTTAAGTACAGTGAAATGGTTGAAAGACTTGGAGGATTCAGGGTTGGAAAAGACGCATGAGGCTGTCGGAGCCTGTGTTTCTGCTGTGCCTCATTAACATTTACCCCTCACTCGGGCTCCAGCATGTCTGTTAATTGAGCTCACAATCGGGATTGTGTTTATGAGAGCAAAAAAGAATTACATGTGACATGCTGCATTTTAGAAGTTATACATCTTTGCAGTGTAAAATCTGGCCTTTTCTCAGGCAATGACATGTTCAGCCTTCCCTCAACTTCAGCGTGATAGCTGCAGACTATGGCAAATTAAAGATGTGTTTTGCATATAATTCCATGCCACTGGCAAATCTGTATTGGGGGAGATGAAAAATGGGTCTCGTGTTGTGTCTTTTGTAGAACAGCAGTTTCCCTAAGTGCTTGTGTGGATTTTGTATTGCTTGTGGGTAAAGCCTGTGATGTGTGTTTCCTTATGCTCAGTTATGTTATTTATTTGCTATTTATTCATGTGCCAGAAGATACTTGGGTAAATATTTGTGGATGGAGAAAGGAAAGGTAGCAAATGCCATTGTTCATATTCTTGTTGTTGAAATATTGTGCTTATTTCGTGGTACCACCCAATTTTTGCAATACTGCATTTCAGGGGAGATGAAAATTGCCTCTGTTCACATCACTGCCACCACAACGCCGCAACAGTAATCTGCACAAAATATCGCCTAGTTTTATGGCATAGTCGACACTTTCTGAAGTAGAAAACTGAAAAACATAAATGAAAAAATCATGGCAACCCACAGTGCACCTCTTGCTGATTCTTGTGCAAAGAACGGGTACCTTGAGCTCTGTAAATTAGATTGCAGAAGAGTGTTTGGGTTGCAACTCGGGTTAAATGTTTTTAATTATTAAAAGGGAAGCTGCTACGATCAAATGGGCATTGCCTCAGAGTAAAGGCACTGAAAAAGAACCCTCAGGTGCAAAACACGCTCGTTTTTGCCTCCCTCCAGAGTTACACAAGGAGTGTAAAGCTGATTTTGCATGTCCCTGCTTTCCTGTACCCCCATTATTTAGGCAACTCCTAATACTCTGTTGTTTGCTGGTATGGTGAGTCTATGGAGGCCATCAAGGGAGTGTTCATTTTTAGAGCCGAGTGATTCAAGCAGCTCCTATTTTTTTTTTTTTTTGTGCATGTGGCCATGCTGACATGCTATGAACATGCTTGATTTCCAGTACTGTATTCCCATCTTAGGGCGAAATACTTTGCTAGTGTTTCACGAGTATTACCTAGTACTAGCATTTGTTTCCTTGGAGAACTCCTGTTAGTAGCTCACATGTCCCTCCGTTTTCTGCTGAAAAGCCAATGGATCATTAGCGCTCCAGGACAGAGCTGTAATGACCTTTGATTAATCTGTAATCCCTCTCTACTCCAATATTCTTTCTTAATGGAATTTTCGATTAGATTATTATTTAAATTACAAGTCTTCTCATCTCTTTTTTTTCTTTCTTCCCCCCTTCGTCCTCCTCTCGCTTGTAAAAGCTGTGCATGCAACCATTTTGGGGGGGCATTTAGGACAAAAATGGCAGAAACTATAGAGGAGCAGTCCTGCCTTGACGTCTCCATCAGTCCCCTGCAAGCATCTGTTTGCTGCAGTTCTCATCTTGTCTTACACACTTGACGCACTGACACTATTGCCAAGGTATTTTGTGCAGCACCTCTTCTGCAGCCTGATGCCTGCACTTTGTGCATTTCTAGGCAGATCTTTTTAGCTGCTTAATAGACTGAAAGGCACTCGGGTGCACAGTGCATATCTGGAGTGGATATTGGGGTTATAATGTGTAACCTTCGGTTTCAGAGGCTCAAGCTGCAAGTTAGGCAGTATCTCAGGTGTGCTCAGATAGTTCCCCTCCTAGAACCGACTCTCTGGTCTTTACAGTCTTGAGTCCTCTTCAAAATTTTGATTCTAATTCCTGTTTCGTCCAAATTCCCATGGCCTTAATGAGGCAGAAGCTCCAAACGCAACCTACTGTGTGTCCAGCCCTTGAAGTTCTCTGGGTTCTGTGACAAAATATCTCCAGAGTTTCCACAGCAGCTGTCAGAGGATTATAACATCCTTCATTTTTGAAAGTTTTCGTACTTTAGCAACTTTGTGAGTCCAACTGCAAGCCACCTAGGAGGCAGGGAAAGGGAAAGGGCCGAAGATTCCTCCCATGGATCTGTCTGGAGAATCAATGAGTTGGTACAGCATTTAAATGGCACAATAACATTTTTTTTAACCAATTATAAAATGGAATACCTGTCTCTAAGTTGAAAAATACTTCAGCTGTTTAGCAGTGAAAACTCAGCTGTGTTTCCCAAATGACTGAAAAACTATTTGATATGTATTTGTGAATAATATTTGCCAAATACAGGAAGGATTATGTTTTAGAATAAGCTCCTTGAAGCTCAATAAATTTAAAAGAATTCTGGAGAACACTTTCCTGTAAACGTGTTTAACCTGAATTTCTTAAAGTGTTTGATGAATTATAGCAGTTTTAAAATTATGTAAAATAAACCCATATTACAGCAGGAATTCTGATAGACATCAAGTGTTACCTGCAGGAAGGACCTAGGGAGTTCTACTTAATAACAATAAATCATCAAGGTGAGCAGCTCTGAACAGAATGTCTTGGCAGGTGTCTTGCCAATGCCAGCTTAAAAAAACACAAGCCTGTTTCTAGAAAACCAGCTTTCCAATGGGCATACAGAATATACTGTGTAAATACAGCCACAGTTCCTATATGCAGGAGTCATGAATTTAGGATGCTCGCAACATGGGAGCTGTGACATCTCTGGCAGAGAGGGATTGAGGCAGAAGTGTAACTTTGTGTGGGAGGACTGAGCTTCTCAGTCCTCAGGAGAGCTCATGAGCTCATATTTCTGGGTTTGAAGAAAAAAAACCACAAATATTTGGATTTTTCTTGGTGTCAAAGAATTTGAGAAGGCTCCGTGTTTTAGGTGTTTTTGCCTAAACCTTCTCTACAGCAAGGGCCCCCAGTCTTGGGTATAAATTAGAGCAACTATCATTTTAAAATTGAGAAAACTCAAAAGAGCTGCATACACCAGAACTGAAGTTAAAAGTCTCATGGAGTTGCAGTGAAAAATATCAAGTGCTGGATAGAAAAGCAAAAATATCAGTAAGGCAGAAATGTGTTTAGTATTCGGACATATGGTCTTATTAACATCAGACTTGGGATACTATGTGTGATTTGGGCTAATACAAGCAGAAAAGCAAAACAGGTCAATGTTGGTATTGAAAATGTAGTTTATGAAAAAGTGCAAAGATAAAATTTGAGTTTAGGAGTAAGAGTTTGAGAGGTGGCCTCATTTTAGCCTGTTTGTGTGAGTGCTATGTACTGTAAAAGTATATGAAATATGACTTGTTCTTTTTTTACTTATAAGGAAGGCCTCTAATTCATAGCCCCAGCTGGATACAGTCAAATTTTGGGATAGGTGGTATGTGATAATGTTTCTTTTTTTGTAGTTCTTAGACTGCAGAAGTTTGCTGTATGATACTGTGGAAGCTCATGCATTTAAATGTGACATGCATAAAGAAAATTAAGTGAAGATTTTGCCTTCCTTATTCTTGTTAGAATATACATGCAGGAATATCCTCTCTTCCTTCTACTGCTTTTTGCCCATGTTCATCCTCATAGCAAAGCTCTTCTGTGTGACTGTATGTTTTCTTGGCAGCCTTGAGCATATGATGAGATTTTTGTAGATGACTTTTGAGGAATCAAATGTATTACCTTATATAAAAAAAGAACTTTTGTATTACCTTATACAAAAGAAGAGCTGGACACAATCTAATGTGGTAATACAAGAAGAAACTAAACTCTTTGTAGAGAATTCCTTAAACAGAGCAACATGATTGTCCCATCAGCTCAGTGGCTGACACGAGTAGATACAGATTTTTAGGAGAAAAATTGAAGGACTAACACTAGCATCTAGCAGTGCTTCCTTGGGCTTGTCCTCTTGCCATCTCGCTGCAACTGTGTCCTGGTGTGTAACATGCCCAACTGAACTCCAGTGAGTTCGGGTCATCTGTTTTTGAGCCCCTTTCCCCTTGCACTGTGCCAAAGAGCTGGCCCTGTAAGACAGAGAACTCTATTTTATTATGTGCTTTAATGGTTCTTCTCTCACCTTAGTTTATCTGCTATGAGTTTCCAAGGCAGAAGAACCGTGTATTGCATAAAAATACAAAGCAACTTGGCTCTACTTGGCATATCATCTGCAAAAGGTAAATGAGGGTACTTCATAGTTATATGAGTGTACTTCATAGCTACATAGGAAGCAAGAAGAGTCAGAAATTCTGTATTTTTTTTTTTAGAAATCTTTTTGCAAATTTTATAGGTATGTTTTGTACTTCAAAGTAAGCCATCAGCACGTACAGATTTAGTCTATCTGTTCAATATCCTGATGCTGATCTGAAGACAAACACATGCCAAGTGATGGTCTGAGATGTGGACTTCTTTGTTTTCATCTTGTTTTCCTTCTGTGTATTATGTGGAAATTACAGTTGTGAGGGTGGATTTTTTAGTGATGCTGCTCATTTTCAGTTAATTAAATGCAGTTCTAGGATGTTATCTGGCTTAAGAAAAGCATAGTTCATGAAAGTAATTTTCTTTCATGTGTCACGATAATCCTTAATTTAGTCTGCTGTAAGTTTACATCCTTTGAACTTTCTACTGCAGATTTATTTTGATCATTCGATCTCCATTCAGTAGCAGTGGAAGGGCCATTCATCTTCCCTCTGTTTTATTAAAACAACTAAATAATGAAACTTCTTACATGGATGGCACTAGCAATCGGATCCGGTAAGAAAAGCACAGAGAAGAACTAATGGCTAGAAACATAATTGATTCTTTCCTCTGGACTTTTAATTAGAAATGTACAACTTTTGGAGGTTAAATTTATTTCATGGAAATGAATCATCCTTCTGAAATACACTTTCATATGCTTTTTCATCTTCAGTTGGTTGTCTCACCTACATGCCGTAGTGTTGTCTAATATTTCATAGATTTTTTTTCCACAGTACTAAATATAGAAGATCTGTGTGGGGGGGGTTTTTTGTTCTTTTTTGTTCTTTTTCACTTGTGTTGTTTCTGATTTTATCCAAAGACAATATTGGACTGTTGCAAGTGCAAACTGGAAGCATTCAAGCCTTGGGCCATATGGGCAGAAATTTTCCGCGGCCTATTTTGGTGTGGGCGGTCATTATGGTTAGGGCAGAAGCAGTGGGGTTGAGCATTTCTTTTGCATATATTCAGAAGACTCCAGTTTGTAAGATTGTGGTTTCTTACTAGGTTTCTCATGAGAAGAGGTCTGATTGCCTGTTTGTTGTTTATAATATGGACACCTAGAGCTGTTTTACAACACCTGAAGACCTAGTCCGGTGGGATGATGGCAAATAGCTTATGGATTTTGTCTTTTAGCTGAAATAGGATGCTCTGGATTTGGCCTCTGCATCCAGACTTGTGGAGCTAGCATGCATGGGCTATGCCTTCTTAGGGCAGGTGGCCTTCAGGTTGTGATGTTAGTTATTGATAGAGTGTTTCAGATGGCTGTTTGAGTGAGTAGAGAAGTACAAGGTGCTTGGAAAATAAGCAGGGGATCTGAGGAATTCACCTCACCCATCCAGCCTCCGGACATCATCCAAGGGAACTGTAGCAGATGTGCTGCAGATCTGCGTGGGTGCCCGTGATAGGTAGGATCTGATTTTGCTCTACGGTAGAAATGGAGACAGTTGAATCTTCATTTTCTAAGGAAGTAGGGTGGAAATTCCAGACTGCTTTTCTGAACATTGACCATGGAAACTGTAATTACCAATATAATGAGCCTCTTATGTCCCTACTTGTCGGAGGACAGAGCAGCAAAACAAACTTCAGTAGAAGTTTGCATTCTCTTAAGAAGCAAGTTTTGTTTGAGGGAGTTTAATGATATCTGGATTGCAACAAATCTGTGTAATATTTCTGTGAATTCTATTGACTTGTTCCTGAATTCCTACAGGATTTCTCTTCTCACCTTCAAAACCACCTGGAACAGGATAGTGCTAGAGAGATATTAATATCAGATGCTTTACCTGGTATGTTTTTCTTCTAAGGTAAAGAGGAAGGAGAAGAGAGGTAAACAGAAATTCCCTGATGGTTCTATAGCTCCAAGATTGTGCTTAATCCAATTAGCAATGAATAATCAGCAAAAGTGAAGTAAAGGCAGGAGGCAGGAGTTAGGTGTGAATGGATTGGGCTAAATCTTGTCTTCCAGAGTAGAGAGGCTCACTTGGAGTGGTGGTATTTCCTTCTGTTAAATGTCTTTTGGTTTTATTTTTAGCTTATTGGAAGGTCTTGGCACAAATTAAAATGAAGCCCTCCCTTCTCATACCCCGCACTTTCTGTATTTTATTTCCTTTTCCTCTGCTCTATTTAGGAACTGGGTTGCTCGTGAAGGTATGTTTTTCAAATACCTTTCTGCATTTTACTTTCTAATTACACGACAAAGAGCGAGTTATTAATACTGTAATAAACTATCTGACTGAGTTAGCTGGGGGGAATTCCATTTTTGCTTAACTTCCAACATTTATCAAACCCTAAACTGCTAAGAATTAAATTGTGCCCTTAGAGATATCACTTCTCTACCAGTGTTGTGCTGAATTTGACACCAACATCCAGAGGTTATATTTGGTAGTGCTTGATTGGCATAAGTAAAAATCAAACTAAAAATTACGTCGCATTTCTAAAACATGAGATTTTATCTTTGCTTATAGGCATGGCTTTCACCTCTCATTAGAAATTAAAATTGCAGCTAGATGCATCAGTATTCCATACAAATGATGCCTAATATTATCAGCTGTCAGGACTAACAGATATCAAAGGCAATTCTTGGCCCATGTTGCCTTGACAACACATCTTGGTTTTGGCCTTCTTTGTCAATCGGAATTCTTGAGTTCATCGAATTTAATTAAGCTTCTTTTTGTGAATAGGAGTCGTTGAGAGGTGTCATGGAATTTGAAATATATTCAAATAAAACAATTAAGAAGTGGATGCTATAACAATTTGTCCACATTATCTGCCAAAAACGGGGCGCATCTTCCCTTCCTACGGCCTGCTAGGCTGTGAGGCCCCAACGCAAGCGCCTGTTGCTGGTGAAGACATGTTTGTCACGGCGGTTTCTCTCCCAGGCCCCCAGTAGTTTTCCTGGGAATCCGACATCATTCCAGGGTCGTTGTTACGGTCTCTCCGGACAGCTCTCCTCCAGGAGCTGCGCCTGCAGGAGCGCCGGCTCCGTGTCCGCGGCGCTCGCGCCGCAGAGCTGATGTCAGCCCGTGATGAGGAGCTTCAGCGGTTCGTTGCCTTCGGTGTTAAAAATACCCTCTGTATTTTTAGTCTGAATTAATCTTACTTCATGTTTTGGCTGTTCATTTGTGATTCTTCCATTATCAAATCTTTCTGCTTCATGTAGTACTTAAAGACTGTAATCAAGTCACTCCTTAATTTTCCTTTAGATGAGTGAAATAGATTGGAGCTCTTTTTTATGCCCTGTCTTTCCCAGTGCTTCAGCTTTGAGGCCTGAGGTTGCTCTTGGAATCTTCTGGGAGTTTTCACTGATGTTTTCCAAGCTCAAACCGCCAGGCAGGACTTGGTAGTTGAGCAGCAGTTTGTTTCAGTGGTAAATTCAGAGGTAGTTGGGACCCTGTTGATCCTGCTCAGTGTTTTCTTTGCTGTGGGGTTCCATGTTTCACTTGGAGTGGTGCCTCAAGTTGCACACGTTGATTTGGTTTGGTGTCATGACTTGTGAATTCTCTTCTTCAGACCCAGCTCCCCGGGCGAGTCCACACTGAGCGCATCCAGTCTGTGCTGCCGATTCCCGGGAACACAAAATTACAGTACTTGACGTGGAAAACTAAGATTAAACAAATGAGAAAAGCAGATGGTTTAGGTCAAAGCCATCATAACAAAAGTAAACCACATCCAGATTTTTTACAAGAAGAGTAAAAAGATCACACTTGGGTTTTTATTTTGACTTGTATCTGTAGACAATATTTTCTTCTGATTTACTCAAAATTCTGGCTTTACTGTCAGTCACAGACACTATCATTTATTGGTTTGTTGCTCAGTAAAAGGGTAGGAAAAGTGACAAATCATCAATCAAGCTGGGGTATAAGTGATGTTTTTATATCATTTTGTTTTTAAAATAGGTAAGTATTGAACGACAAAACAAATGACATGTCTACACAGCGTCTTGGTTATTGCCACTTTCTGGTAATTTCCTTTCCACTGGAAATTGAGACCTTTACCTTTCCAGTGCAGCTTGTCCCGCTGGGGCTCACCTGCTGTATTGCGGAGCTCTGCTGCTGCGTTCCCACCTCTGTATTATTTACTTTAATAAATACATGGTGTAGAGCGTGCTAGTGTTTCTGGCAAACCTTTCTGATATTAATTTCCCAATATTCATGGATATACATTGCAGGTGTAAGTTTTTATCACTCAGGGATTTGGCACTGTGTTTTTCAGTTTTTATTGGAAGAGCAAATGGAGAGCAACTTTGGTGATGGATTATTTAATTATAACACTTTGAAATCACAGAATCACAGAATCACAGAAACTTGCACATTCATTTCTGGCTTTAAGAGGCTAAAATAATGAAAAGCAGTGGTGGGGGGAAAGACAATTTGTTTATTAAACATGTTTAAAGAAATACACTATATTATTCAAATAGCTCCAACAGCATGCAGGCTTCTCCAACCATTTTTATTAGGAAAGAGATAGATTTTGTTTTCCCTTTTATGCTGGCAGTGATTTGTGGGCTTCTTTAGTTGTTCTTGGTAGCCTCAGAAATCCTTGATTAGGAAGCAACTCTCTTTCTCTGCACTGTGTTTAGGACATGTAAAAATCACTGTCTTTGCTTATGAATAGGCAATTTAATCTTAGTGCTGTTAAAAGTAAAATGTAGTATGACTAAAATTAGCAGGAGGAATGGCCAAGTTAAGCATCACAAAATAAGACCATGATTTAAGACAGCGTCTTAGTTTTCAAAGATGTCAGAAATAAATTATTTTCCACAAGTGCCACTCGCTTTGGCCATCGTCTCTTAACTAACAGCTTTTATGAATCATAGGCAAGAATTAATCCTGGAGAGATGTTTTATTGAGAAAAAGGTGGAGTGGACGGAAGAGTTAAGATTCTCTAAGAAAAAAAAAGTGTATTACAAGGATGTTTTAGATACTATTTCTTGCTATTAGACTGCTTTTTTTACTTACTTCTCCAGATAAATGTGTACTACAGGGGTGAGACATCTGCCACTGTGAACTCCTCCTCTGCACAAAAAGCTGCCGCCTGGTGCAGGAGTGTGTGGGGATTTGGCAGAAGTGGAGCAGCTTGTTGCATTAAGTGCAGAAAAGTGTTATGTTTGAGACTTGATGTTTTGGCCCCAAACTTCCCTTCTGCAATTTTCCAAGCCAATACTTGCTTAAACTACATCCATTTAAATACTGTTGTGAACTAAAAACCTTTTTGGTTGTACTTGAGGCAACACAGCCATCTGCAGAATGGGAGGTGAGGGTAAAGCTGAGCTGCTGGAGAGCTAGACAGTCCTCCTTAGTCCTTGTTTTGCTAAGTTTTCTTCTGAGAACTTTTTGGCCGGTGAATTAAAGCATAACTGGGAGGAGAGACGTTGGATATGTAAGTCCTGTTTCCTTAAAAAACTGTACTAGAATCTTGTGCTTCTTTTATTTTTGTGTCCGTAGTCTTGGAGGTTTCTTCTGGGTACCCAGACACTGAGGAAATGCTCTGTTTGCCACAAACTGTGGCGTTGAGTCTGCTGCGTAAAAGGCTGAAGGTCTGCACCCTGTTGGGAAACTGGGGCTGTGCCAGCAGTCTGGGTATCCTGATGGGAACTAACAGGGAACTGATAGCCCCATCATAGGAAAATACTAGGAGCAGCCTCCAAAGCCTCCAGCTTTTGGAGCTGCAGGCTCCAAATCAGCAATGGATAATTCTGCACATGGCTCTGCATCTCCCTTTTCATTGTGTGCAAATCCAATTGTGCATATTCATACGTGCACAACCCAGCTAAGCTCCCTAGGAAAATCAGCAGCCAGGAAAAGGCAGCAAACGGAGGCCGAGAGGCCGTCTCAAAGTGCCCCTGTGGGATAAGGGAGCTGAATGCATTTAGGTTTGGGTCTGTAAGGAAAGGCAGGGTGTTAGGTTAGACAGTGAAGCACCACAGGCTGCATGCAGGATTCACACGTGCTACCAGCAACCAGCCTGGACACACAGTTGCACCCCCAGTTGTACCCCCGAGGGCTCCTAGCTTGGCTGCCACCCTCGGGCACAGATCTGGACTCAATGTATAACTGCATAAGCTACGTAGCAGCTTGTAAATCTTCAGGGATTCAAGTACAGGCCAATGAAAAATAGAGCTGTGCAGTAGTACAGCAAGATTTTCTTCACTGGCTGTTCATCCTTTACATAAAGAAGTTAATATCCTCCTAGGGTTGTTAGGGCACAGAGCCTTGCTTTTCAGTGCCTTTATATATATATATATGTTTATTAATTGCATCGTGAAGGTAAGTTAAATGAATGGAAGTGTAAATACTCTGTTTATCTACAGTTAGGTGAACAGGATGTTGTTCTTGTAATGACACATTAAGTGTTTTATTTTGATTTTCCCACTGGACAACTTGGCAAACGTTCCCCAGGTCTTGTTGCGCTGCGCGGCTCCGGTGCCGGTGACTTTCTCAGTTATTCTGTGCCGTGTTGTGGGGCGTCTTGTGACATCAGCTCCACGCAACATACCTGAAAACTAAGCTCCTTTCTTCACCTTAAGAAAATAGTCTTGATGAGCAAATCTGGCCATGGTTCATTCTCTTCATTTGAAAGTAGATCTGATTTCCCTTTAAGATTTATCTTGCGCGTTCTTACAGCCCCATGATACATTTTTCAAATAGTGTATAACAGAGTGATAGGAGAAATCATCGTTTTTATTTTTTCCTTTTTAAGCAAGGGAGCAATAACCTGCCCAAGTCTTGGGTGTCTAGGAAGCGAAGTTTCAAATGATGTGTTTCAGAAGCAGAGACAGAACAGATCTTTGCTGCTGTTCATGAGTCCTCCAGGAACGAACGGTGACTGTCCCGGCCGGTTGCTGATTGTTTTGATGAAATGTTCTGCATGTTGCGTGCTGCCGACACAGTATAATTTAGAAAGTTGCCATTTAAATCTACATATCTTACTGTGGTATTAAGTCTATTTAAACCTCATAAAATGCCTTCTAATTTATTTTTCATTTAGTCCATTTAATAAAATAGCAATAATGTTCTTTCAAGTGAAGGTTAGGGAAGGAAAATTGTTCCTACTTTTAAAATATATTCCTCAATTTGCTGTACCATTTACTGCACTGCAGAAGTCATTTACCCTCTGGAACATTCACTTAGAATAAAATTATTGCTTAATTCCTTTAAAAAACATTAGAGATTGGTCATGTTCTTCATAACTTTAAATGAAATTCTGGACATTGTTAATGCTTCACTGGTAGACCTAGCACTAAATTCTAAACTTAACTTATCCTGGTGGTTTTGATGTTGTTCTCTGGAAGACTTGTCATCTTATGCAGTCATTGGGGAGACATTAAAAAATGGGAAAAATATTATAGTGATAATGCTAAGATATCTTAAAATGTTTTATGATCCCACTGTTGTTGCTCTCCGTTTTTTTCCTGTCAGAATAGGAACCAGTTTTGAAATAATCAGTATTGACTTGGCGGATGTACCGGGATGTGTGTTTGGGCCCTGAGGGATACCAGGAGTATATACATTTAACGAATAACATAACCACGTAATTAAAAGACATCTGGGAAGAAAAGTTTCATCTAAAAAAATGAGCATTCTTGCATCTTTGGTGTTCAAACTCGGTTTAAGCTTCAAAATCCAAGCACTGGTTTTGCTTGGTGGCGGTGGGACCTGCTGCTCTCGCCCTGCCTCCCCACTCGCCTCCTCTCGTTCAGTCCCTGTTGTTCTCCAAGGGTTTGGAATCCACGGTTCAAATGGGCCACGCAGCTGCGTAACCAGGACGCTTTGACAATTCCTGTGGTTTTCATGTGAAGTATCCTCAGTTTACAAGGAACAAGCTGCCTTTCCTGAACCGCCAGCCCTATGCGGTGAGCCTGGGAGCTGTAAATCGGCCTGGGCTGCAACTTCAATGAGGTTGCTGTGCTTAAATGGTATTTTTCCTAGTTTAATTGCCCTCCACATACCCCGTGGCTTCCTGCTGGTCGGAGCAGCCGTGGCTCTTGGATTTGCTGCCTTGGCACCGTGAGGGCTGAGCGGGAATCACTGCTCTGCCGCCCGAGCCCTGCGAGGTGACCGAGGCCTCGCGTTTCGGCTTCTCCCAGAGCACGTTGCTTGCCCGATAGCTGGGCGTTCAACTTGCCACAGGGTTTCAGGGATGAAAAACTCTCCGTCCGCCAGAACTTTCCTGCATCAGTTCAGACGAGGGATACGCTACTATGAGGGAATATAAAATAAACCCATTTCGGGCTGTTAGTTTGGATTTAAGATTGGCTTCTTTCTTTTTTTTTTTTCTTCTTTTTTTTTCTTTTGTCTGTGAATGTCAGGGATTTAAGTAGACTATTTGCAAAAGCATTAAGATCATGAAACAAGGTTTATTCCTTCCCTGATATTAACAGCCTGTGATGATAACACTCATTTGTGTTAATTTACTTGTGAAAATGGAGAACCTCTAGTGGATTTTGCTGTTCTTTTGGTAGATACCATATGAACTTTGGTCTGCTCTATGGATATCTTACTGTTTCTTTATCTTGCATCTAAATCCTTCACCTGTTACCCAGGTGGCTCCTAAATCTTTTCTCTATATGCTCTCCTGCCTGAGCTTACAGCAAATGCGAGTTAGATGATATAGGCAACTAGCCTAATAGTGGCAATCCCAGGGGCCTTAACAAAATAATTATGTTGAGGTTGATTGAAACTGTAAAAAATCACATGTTGCCAGTGCCATAAAGACTATGTTTGTTTTTTCTCTTCTACATATCTGGCTGTGAAGCTGTGGTTAGTGAGTTGGTGAGGAAGGGTGGGCAGCAAGTAGCAGTCCAATGTTTATTACTGAGAACAGTTTTCTGTAAACCTGGTTAAAAAAAAGAGATGAACTGACCCTGTTGTGAAATGCTATTGTTAAGAAGGGACAAATTCTACATCTGGAATAGTCAAATGCTGGCCCATTCATGTACCAAAAGTTTAAAAAAGAGTAATAACCAGCAGCAAAAGCATGTGCATATAGGAAATAGGAGCCTCTAGGCTCACAAGGTTCACCTATTCTTGACCTTCAAACTTCACCTTGCCGATGGATATCGGAAATGCAATCCTTTCCTTCCAATGTTCAGCCTGATGAATGATGTCAAAGCAATCCCCATTTCTATTTTCCTTTTAAAAAGCCCCCTGTGATTTTTCAAACGGTTCCCCAAGAGCTGAGCGTGCCCTGGAAGTCAGGGCTTGAGCTGCTCCGAGCGAGAAGGAGCCTTTGACGACGTCTTGGTAGCGTGGTGAAAAACAGGAGGATCCTCTGTCTGTGTGTGGGAGGGCAATGGAGAAGTGTTGTAGCAAGTGTATGTATAATTACCCTTGATGGCAAAAGAAAGGATTTAGTCTTCAGAATATCTTGTATTTATGTATTTTGTGACTAAGGAACAAAACCACGTGAAATCTCTTTTCAGAGTGGCAGCATGGCTCATGCGCTCGTTAGTTAAGAACACATCATTTTAAAAATCCCTTCCAATTTCCAAATTAATGTTCCTGCCTTTTGGCAACGCTTGCCACAGTTTGTTCTGTTGTTCCCAAATTATTCATGAACTTTTCATAATGCCTTTCACTTTGTTTGCGGTGCCGTTGCGAGCTCTGCAAATAGGCTCAGATTTAACTTAATGAGTTTCCTATACGTAAGGAACAGTGTGGGTGTGTGTTTACAGATGCACGGAATCGTGTGGGTTGGGAAGCACGATGGTTCGTTCTTGTGGTGTATGAAAAGGAGTGCTTAATTCCTAAGCTCTTAATGTTCTTTACTAGGCAACTGCGAGCGCTTGCGGCGGAGTCCGCACGAGCCTCGGGGCTCGCGGGGCCTCCGAGCGGAGGTTCCTTATCGCAGCCACGTGAGGGAATTGGACATTACCTGGAGAGGAGTCAGGCTGCATTGGCACTTGCCCCTTCCCCTTGCAAACATCTCAGTCACGTCCTCAACCATCTCCCCGTGTATCCCGACGTGCCGGGCGGTTGTGCGGCCCCCCGCTATGCTCCTTCCCCCCAGGAGAGATTTGGGAAGCTGGCGTTTGCTGTACCCAAATGAAATGCATCGTGAGAAGTTCTCCCCCTTTGGTGTTTTGTATAAATGAGGCATAATTAGCTGCAAAGTGTACGGAAAACAGTCTGTGAGGTATCCCACTTGTTTAATTGATTCGGCTTTTAAAATCTGTTATCTAAACTGCCTCAGGTCGCCTTGTTTTTGTGAGGTATCTACAATTGTTTGCCTGGCAAATTGTATTTATGATGTTTTCTTCTCAAGCTTACTCAGTTTATGGAAGTTAAGGTAGTCTTTTCGTGGGAGCTGAGCTTTTGGAGATTGCCCTTGCCATCCCTGGGACTAGCTCCGTATCTTCCCCGTACAGGAGGGACGGATGCTCCTGAGCCTTTCCCAGGATGAGGAGGCTGCAACTGGCCCCCTCTCAGCTTGAGAAGGGCTTAGCTGGAAAGCAAGGCGGTGTTGAGGAGAGCACAGAGCAGTAAAACTGGCTTAGGCTGTGGGTGGATAAGCAGCGTTTTGCATCTCCCCAGAAGTGTCCCGAAATGAAAGCTCCTACAAAATCCTTCCCTAGCATAGCTCCAGTGAGCGGGAGGGGAGATATTAGTAACATGTTTCCCATGAAAAGGTTTTGGGGAGGAATGATTTAACCTAACAGTGTTGATTCTGTCTGTGAATGGTGGTGAAGGCCCCCAGAAATGTGGGGGTACTGGTTGCGTTTTCAAGGCGGCCAAGGCAGAGCTCCTTCTCTCATACCCACTGAAGTGCAGTGCCTCCTTCCTGCTCGCTGTGTGCAGTAGCCTCACTTGTCTGCAGCCTGGGCTGTATCCTTGATCTTACTCTCATGTTTTGCTTACCTGTTGTGCCCTGGCGTCTGTTTTTGCAGATTTTCCTCTTGCATGGCAGCGCTAAAATGCCGCTTTTGTTAGGCACGCACAAAGCAAAAGTCATGACATTTCATATCCCAATGATGTGATATTCGATGTTCTGGCAGATGCCATATTTTCTGGTTCACATCTATTGAGAGCTGCTGCGAAAATGTTTCTCTTACCCCATGACCAGGACCGTTTTACCTGCTCTCTAATGGCCCTCCCGTCTCCATGATGCCAGCCTAAAAGGCTCATTTTTGCTGTTAATGATGAAGGCCTTTCCCAGCCTCCCCAGACCGCGTTTGATATCAGACTGTCGGGGAGTGTTTTGGTCATCTGGCTTCTCCCCGTGAGTTTTCTCTTGACTCGGGCTTGGGTCGTCAAGTCTGCAGGTCAAAGACTGTCCTTTTCTGTCAGTGGCTAAATTTTCTGTATGTAGAAATGAACAGGGAAGAGAAAAGAAAAAATAATCCCTCTCAGGTAAATTTCTGAAATGGGAGATGAACGTAAGGAAATGAATTAAGAACATGAAGAAAAAATGAAGAAAAGTTGCAAAACTCAGAAAATGACACACAATTTTGCTTTAAACTGGGAAAAATCTGTATAAAATTGCTGGCCTTACACTGAATATAGCAGAAGAGACGCAGACTTCTGTTGACAACTTGTTTGATGGCACCGTTGCAAAATATTTGCTTAAAGCTCCGTCTCCTGACTAATCCCATAAAATATTTTCCTTGTGATTATATCTGATGAGACTTGAAGAAAATGAGGGACAAATCAGGCCAAGTAAATGTGCTTTCCAAATGTAAATGAGAAAGCAGCTGACCCTTTCCATAGGGTCTTGGAGCGCTAGGAGCCTCTATCTGTTGATCTAGTTCTCATCCGACTGTGTTGACTGATGAACATGATCGTTCAGTCATAAAGCAAATATTTTTTTGCAGCAGACAAATCCAATGCAAAGTAAATACTATCTCAGTGTACTTCTAAAGTAAACTATTGCATTATCTTGCTGATCGATCTTTACATTTCCTATACCAGGGAAATAACTTCAGTTATTTTATTAAAGTGATGGCTCTACCACACCTGCAGTGTTCCTGTTAGTATTTATTTCCTAAAGAAAATTGCCATTTGAAATACAGCTGACAAAAGCACTGCAGAACTGTGCTTTTCCCAACATGTTATGCAAATTCTTAACAGTTTTCATGCTGTCCCTTCATTCTATTAGAGTGTTAACGATAATAGTTTAAAACCAACTTTAATTAGTAGGATTAACTTGTGCTAATTGGTGGCGGTTGCTGTTTAATGAGAGCAAGGCTGAGGTGGGCGGCCCTCTCCTGCCTTGGGAACTGACCTGGGACTTGAGGGCACAGCAATGTGGCCCTCCTGAAACCCTTCTCCAGGTCGGTGGGGATCCTGAGCTGATATTGCCATGGGACCGGCACCCGCTTGCTCTTTCCTCCTTGGATCTTCCTGGAAATGCGGCTCTGAGGGATCTGCAGGTCCCCCCGTGCCGTTACAGCAGCCAAGCTCAGTCTTAGATGAGGCTGGAGATGCAGTTCATGCTGTATGAAAAGCCTCCAGGGATGCAGCAGTCGGAGGGCACAGGTTTGTGTGTGAAGCTGGCTCTCTTGCTTGGAAACTTGGTTTTCTAAATGCTGAAGTATTGAACGGCTGATGGGAAGCAGTAAGTTCAGAGATCCTCAGGATCCAGGTAAGGGACATGGGGAAAATGATATCCAGACCATCTAGAAATGTTCAGATGGCAGAAATGAGTTTTTTGTTCAAATTGCCAGTACATATAATCCATACTTTACATGAGGCAGTGCATATCTTCATTGCTTTCCTTTTAAATGGCAAGAATGAAAATAAACAGCGATAGATCAGGCCCTTGTCTGATAAAGACAGGATATAATTCTGACCTTTTGATATTGCTTTCTACCTGGTTTTGTTTTTTAAAGAAATGCAGAGGTGTTGGTTATTGCAATGAACTTCTTAAGTCACAACCAGCCTTTCACTTGTGGGCTCCATTTGCCAGATTTTTCGTCAAGTCGCATGTGGGTTTTTTGGCCTGGTGGGCATCTGCAGAGAATTAAGTCTAGATCATTTCAAGCACTTTTTTTAATCTTTCCTTAAAATGTTTATATTAATATTTATTTTCTTGCTATTGGAGAAGGGGTTCATTGGAGTTCATTGCCTCTACAAAGTAACATCCTTTCAGTTCCAAATCTTTATTTTTTTCCTCTTTTTCCCCCTCCCCTCTTACGCTTTTAGAGATTTGGCAGTAGTCTGAGGGAGCCGCATCAGTTTTAAAACTTGCAGCGCGATGCGAAGCCTGACCCAAATTTTCCAGACAGTGAAAACTTTGAGTGAAATCATTTTGAAGGAGAGACAGGGTGGATTTGGAAGAAAGGATATTGATGGAAAGAGCAAAAATGTATTAGGTTCAGTAAAGCAGATGAAAATTTGTCGACTTTATTGTTTAAAAGAGAACTCTTATACTGGTAGCTCCTTGATTCCCCATGACCTTCCCTGTTCTTTCTTCTCTTTTCTCTTCCGCATGTATATTAAAACGCAGTTTGCTGGAGAACCCTGTCTGGGGTTTCATCCTTGTTTCCTTTTTTATTTCCACTCTTTGCCTCTCACTGTGTGACTGAAAAAAATTGTGGGGAGGTTAGAAAAGGAAGAGATGAAGTAGGAAGCATGAACGAACCTTGGTACAAATGTACTTTGGAGAGATGTAAGTGCAAGGAAAACTTTTGGCTTTATTTGTTACTTAATAACAAAGAATTGTAAGGTGTCAAGTTTCTAAATTTCCTCCCAGGCTTGACAGTGCCTAAAGGTTTCCTCGCAGGACCAGGTTGCCCCCGTTCTCATGATCTCCTACCCTGAGCTTTTGCTCTAGCTGGCAGAAAGCAACTCTCAGAGGAGGCTTCTGCACTGCCCCGTCTACCCACAGGCTCTAAGTTGGGGATTTGTGAAAAAGGGACAACTTGTTATTCTTGGGAAAGAGCAGCTAGTCCTGTTGTAGAAATCTTGCTGCTCTGATTACCTGCGAAGCCAAATAGTGCAGGGTTTACAAGTGGAATTAGACTCTGCACAAAGACTTCATTTATTTATTTTCAGGTGTAATGGATGTCAGCTTCCATTTAATTAGAAATGAGAGCTCCGAGCTCTGGTTGTAATATGTTAATGACATAAAATGATCTGGACCTAAATTATTTCAGAGATGGCGTTTTCTGAAATGCTGTAAACTCTGTTAGGGTTGAGTAATAAAAATATGAATTGGGCAGGAGTTCTGCCTTCTGCATGAATTTGTGTGAGTCCTCTATTTTGATAGACAATAGCTAATGGGTCGGAAAATATCTCAAAAGACTTCTAAATCTCAACAGCAATTTGATCTGTGTTGCGCTCATGCTTTGCCATGGCTTTCAATGAAATAAAATTAGGCCGTGTCATTAAGAGCATATTCAAGTTGAAGACAAATGTGTGCTTTTTGGTGGCGTGCTGATTTTGATTTGGGAAGAAACAGTTTAGTGGTAGCATGTCAAGCTCTGGGGACAGGTATCTCCTCTAGTGCTTGTTCCAGTCCCTGGCACCACTTGCCTATCGCGGTGTTACCTTACCTGCTGCCCAGCGAGGCACTTGTAAAGCAGCAGGATGTATTCCCCTCCTATCAGAAAAAAAGAGCTTCAACGTGTGCACATGGTTTATGTGGTGGGAAGAGGTGAGCTCAGCTGCAGAAGCAGTTGAACGTGGCAAATGTTTTTCCTTCAATTAGGAATTGGCACTTGAGGCATCAGCTGAGGGATCAAAAGATGGATCTCTCTGCCCTGTGAGGCTGATGTGTCAGACAAGACAAATAGTGTTTCCTAAGATAAGGGGGGTGTTGAGCAGCGGAAATGAAGGGTGTGAGTTCTGTTCCTTCTGAGTTATTGGTGAAAGTCTACATGATATCAATTTTAATAGCTGGAATTTAGTGAAGACTCAATACTGAAGTGAATAGCAAGCGGGCTGAGCTGTATGTGGAATATGGGAATGTTACTGTTCAATTCTGTCTTATTTGAAAAAGTGTGAAACATGTAGAAATCACATAAATGCCCTTTCTTATGCCGAAGCACGTCTTTTATAGACTAATGACTGTTTCTGTATCAGGCTGCATGCCATTTCCAGAGCTTTGCATCCACATCTTACATTGTCCCTATATATGTGCTCTTTAGTCTGTATGTTTTATGCTGTACAATGTGCAAGATTGATTCCAGCAAGATGTGGCTGTGGACCCTTGAACAAGCTGCTGTTTGTCACCTCCTCTGCTCTCCAGGCTAAATGGCCTTTGTGGCCTGTGTGAACTGGGCATGAGATTTGTTACGTGTCCAGCTGAGCTAAGAGATCCTTTCCTGTCCAATTTTTTTTTGTTTCAAGCATTTAGCTACGCTGGCAGTTGTTTGTGTCAATCTGCAGGTATTTCTCCTTTTAGGCAGGCTGTCTGCCCACGAAGGATCTAATTCTTGCAGTTCAAATGAGCACAATCAACAGGAATAGGCTGTGGAAAAATAACTTGCTGCCTCTGCTTAGATCAGTTGACAGACAGGTTTGTCAAACCAAAACGCTTTGCAGGAGTATTTCTGCCAGTTTTGGCAATGCTTTCCCATCAAAATTAAAGCCCCATAGCCAGTAGTGAGGTGTATACTTAGGAGGGTGTAAAGTAAGGATGTGAAAGGCCAAGATTCAAAGCCTGGTCTTGGGCATCAGTTCCCACCTTGCTGCTTTTGCTTACACATGTCCCATGTTGTATTAGTAATTAATGGCTGAGTAGAGCTGCAGTGTGAACTTTGCAACCCAGGGTCATAGGGAAGTGACTTTAATGTTTAATATTTTATAATAATTTCAATAAGACAGGCAGCAAAAAAGACTGTCCCTGGAGGAACTTAGTGGCTGGGACACTGTCCAGTGTTGAGGATGCAGGTTTAAAGTTGAGATTTAAGGACAGCTTAAGTCAGTCTGTTCAGGCCCTGAGTTTAGGATTTCCCACTTGAGTGTGGGATGACCGCTGCCTAGTTTCTGCTTTAATCAAGGAAAAACTTCATGCGTGCATGGGGAGCTTGTGCAGTCCTTCAGCCTTTGCACAGAGCAGTGCAATTTGAGCATCACAGAAGCTGTGGGGCTGAGAGTCCTCCCAAACTGCTAAAGCTCTTCTGTCAGCGAAGAGGTTTTGCACTGAAAAACTGCCAATGTCAAAATAATTTCACACGAATAGTAATTGCTTCCAAGGCTAATATTTCTTCCCATCAAATAATTCTGAGGAAGAAAGTTCTATACGATGCATGAGATATAAAACAATGTTTTATAGATACATAACAGGCTTCAAAAGAAACAACTCAGAATACCTCTGAAGTTGAATAGAGAATAACAACCTGTGCTGCTTTCCTGAGCCTTCCCACAGTGCTCAGTGGAAGGAGTGTAATTCCCTTTCCAACTTCATAAGAGTTTTCAGCTGAATAGCAGGCTGAAGGATTATTTATGAAAATCTTTAATTATGTGAACAGTTCTTTATAGCTCTCCTTTATCTCCCTAGTTCTATTACTAGCCGAAATTGCAAAACATAATTCCCTCCTTTTAAAGGAAATAAATTGGAAACATTACATAAAATTTCTAGAAAGGCCGCGCTTGGAAGCCGGTCTCTCGTAGAGAGCAGGTTTGTCCCACTGCAGCCCCTATTTTCACTTTTCAGCGATGTTTTGGAGTTAATAGCCAGCTTTAGCCTTTGCTTGAATGCAGGTCTAGATAAAAATGCTCTGAGAGGATTCCTGAAGACACGTATTTTTAATAGCATCGCTCTCCTCTTGAGCGTGGCTGAAAGACAACTTAATAAAATTATCAGTGATATTTGGTAGTCACTGAAATCATCTAAACATTTTAAAAATTACTCCCCCCAAAAATCCTTGGGAGCATCTGCAATGCCAGGCACTCATTGCTGCTCCTTTTGCGCTGCCTCGCTGCAGTTCAAACCGATTAAAGCTTGGAAATGACTAGGAGCAGGAATATGGCACGGCATATGTTTGCTGGGAAACACACAAAACAAAGGGGAAAGTGGATCATGAAAATGAAGCGGAAAATGAAGAAAGGGAGTGCTATTTTTGTAATGTCTCCAGACTATGCGAATGTCCCAGATTTTTTCTGACATTCCAGTTTTTACTTAACTCATATATTGTTTTACCTTTCCACCTTGGAACGCTTGCACATGCTGAATGGTGCCATACTCATTTGCAATATCGATCAAGAGCTCTTGGAAAAAACAATTCAAAGTGTCAGTGTTGCTGGGAAAGACTGAAATTAGGGGCCAGTGACAGTGATTAGGAGCTCTGGCTTCATTTGTTTTGCACCAGGACACCTTGCATCGGGGACATCCGAGCAGAAGTTTTTAATTTTGAACTTGTGCACGAGAGAGAAGAGAAGGCACAGCCTGAATCCTGCCATTCACCAAGAGCTGTCAGAAGTAAAGGCAAGTTTGGATGTCAAACACTTAAAATACACGAAGAAAAGGAATTACAAAATTTAAATAATCTAATGAAGTGAATATAGGAAAAACACTGCTTTTCTCAATGAAACACAGCATTTTGAGGATCAAACTTGATGAACCAATTTAAGCCTTGAAATAATTTGCATTTGCTTGGCTTATTCCTGCCAAAAGACACGATAGTCCTAGTCAAAAGGAACCTGCTTGTTGTTGTTATATTTTAATGTATGTCTATATTATTAGCAAGCCCTTGTGAATGAGAGTCCCAGAAGTAAAATAAGAGAGTTTAATATTTGTATGACTAATTAAATGAAAGAGGATAAGCAGAATTTCTCAGAGCAACTTGGACAGAAAGAATTCTCTAGGTATGAAATATTGTTTTAAGCCTTCTAGGCTGTGGAATTTTACTACTAGAAGTATTATACAACATTTTAAAATATAAAATATTTATAGTAAAGAAAACCTTGAATATTTCATCAGGAAATGCTCATTGTAGTAGTTGTTTTTGCAGTTTTTAACAACAGGGGGGTCATTCTGCCTAGTGCAGCATGACTGGAAACAAGGCTGATGTTAAGATCTTAGGCCAAAGGACGGGGAAATGCTGAAATGCAGGGCAGGAAGGTCAAAGAGGGGCCTGCGGGGGTGTTGATGGAGCTCTTGTCCTCATGGCCTTCCCCCTTTGCCAGGACAACCTTTGCATCACTCCCTTTTCTTTAGCCTGCTGCTAAAGTCAGCACTTTGTTTTTTTTCCTCGATATAAATAGTGAATACTTTTTCTCTAACAGCTTTTCTAGATCTCTGTTATACCTACCCTCTACTTGCTCAACAATAGTGTTGAAAAAAATCTCTCAAAGCACATTTATAAAGGGGCTAGAAGTTAAATTTCCATTTCCAGAGTGTTCTGGGGGAGTATACATAAAATACTGGATTATGTTTTAATAGCAGTCTGAAAAACATTGCTCGAAGATCCTAGCTGTGACTCGGTTCTGTGTATGAGCTTATTTCTGCAGCGTATGCATGTCTGGTGTCTTAGTTATGCCTTATTTTAACAGATGAACATTCAGAGAGATACATTCCCTAGGTTATAATCTGCTGCCAGATAAACTCAATAGTCTTTTTATTATTATTAATATATTTTTAAACCACCATAATAAACATTTCATCTTCCAAGCAGCCATGAGAGCTTGGCTCCATACTTGCCTGCATCTTACTGTCGGAAATATTGCTTCAATTTTAGGAGGCAAAGCAAGTACATGATTGGGATGATTTATAATAATGTAATGCTGTAAATGTTTTAAATGGACCAGCGTATTAGGCTCTTTCTGTATATAGCATTGAATGAGTTACCTGAGTGATATGCAATAGTGTTTTTGATTTTTTTTTCTGTTGTTCTTTTTTTGAAGTAAGACAGCCACTGGTTGCAATATTGAATGCTAAGGAGTAGCAAGTCTATAATAACTTACACATTTATGGTCATATGCTGAGTATTTTGTAGTTTGGAGGAGTTGTGAGTGAAACAGTGGGGAAGTTTAAATGGTGAAGAGGAAATTGGGCAATGTTCATCTTGCTGTGTACGTGCCCTAGTAAGAACCGAAATATTACCCCATGGCAGTGGAGGTGTTTAACCCAGTAGTACTGCTTAAAGTACATCAGAAATTGTCAACATTAATATCTTAAAAAGCCTGTGCGTAGAAGATAGGATCCTGCTTTTAAATGACTGCACTTTTCCTGTGAGCCTTAAAAAAGGAAGGTGCCAGCTACTATTCCAGACAATGGACTTGTTGGGAAATGCGGATGATTTTGGATGGGGTATCTAAAAAAGAATGTAGCCTTCTGAGTATATCTCATTTGACACCAAAATCAATGGCCTGAGTAGGGTCTGGTATTGGGCAGGATGACATGTCTATAACAAGGACCTTCAGGTGGCAAATGCTTTTGAACATCTGGGCATTTATTCAGGCGTTTGTTTCAAAATTTCTTGGTGTTAGCTCGTTAACACTAAGATTATTAATATGATCTCTGACACTGTGGCAGCTGGACATTTCCCAAATGCTAATGCATGCAGCATGGTGGTAAAAAATTATCTCCAATTTTCAGGCTGGGAATAAATTATGAGTATTGCTGCATTCCCAAACCTGCTGAAGACAGTTGAGAAATTATCTGTGACTTGCCTAGAGTGAAGGAAACAGAAATTATGTGACAAGGCTGGGAACTGAACCCACAACATTCAGGTTCTGGGGAGGATCTTACCTCTATCTTCTTAATTAAGTTTTGAAAATTATAAAAGCACCCTGTCATCCCACAGAAGACTCAA
Source organism: Nothoprocta pentlandii (assembly GCA_013398315.1). Classification (NCBI taxonomy): domain Eukaryota; kingdom Metazoa; phylum Chordata; class Aves; order Tinamiformes; family Tinamidae; genus Nothoprocta; species Nothoprocta pentlandii. The sequence goes on from VZSG01000668.1 coordinate 285,152, forward strand.
AATTTCTCATTTCATCTAGAGGAATCACAGGGTATTTAACATTGCTAATGCAAATTCAAATTCATGTAAATTGCCTCACAAGTGTGGCACATCTCTACCCAAACAGTTTTTATTTCACTGAGCACTTAGCATTTAATACAGCTGTGGAGGATGCGTGATGAAACCAACCTGACATAATAGGAAAACAGCAGTGTTTTTTTGGAAGTGATACAAGAATAACATATATACAGAGAAGTGCTTAGGTGACAGTGATGCTCTAAAGAAAATCATAGAAACTGGGTGTTTTTAGGGGTTTTTTTTAAGTGTATAAAAGCTAATGCTTCTGAAACTGGAACCTGCAAATTCAAAAGACTCCCCCCCCTTTTTTTTAGTTCTGCTTTTTTTTTCTTTATCTTCCATCTACGTCTAGTTGGTAAACAATATGCTAACCTTATTCAGAGGATTCCCTAATTCCTCTCCCAAAGAGGAAGCAAGGATTTAATCAGCCCTGCCCTCATTAAAATCTTTCTAATGTAATCTGTTGTTCTCGAAAAGCTTAGCTCCAAATCTACCAAATGTATTTTAATTATGTTTTAGGTGGATTGTGTCTGGAACCACACAGTTGCTGGAGCAAACTAATCCATTACATCAGCCAGTTGGACTTCTTTGTCTTTAGTAGCGTGTTTACAAAAGAGCCACAGACGAGCTAGCGGCGCTCGGTGCAGCTTGAGGAACAGAGGTTTCTTAGATGCAACTCCCTGTCCCCCATCCATGCATGGAATCTGTTTAAAAAGAAACAGAAAAAAAAAACAACAAAAAAAAAGTGTATGTGTCAGTAATGCTTATTTTGAGCTCACTTAGTAGATAGTAGGAATGATATTTACCAAAGGTACACTCAGCAACGAAGCTATATTAATTTTCTAATTCCTTCTAAAAATCCATATAAGCGATAATATGATTTCCTTCCATTATCCATTTACTGTGGAAAGCATCCAGTAAAGGGTGGGTGACATTAAATGGAAAAAATACATTTTAGTTAAAGCACACAGGCCTGGAGAAGTTAATATTCCATAGAAAATGTTGACTTCCCATTTAAAAACAAACACCGAACAAGGAAGGAAGTTATGGAGGTGACTGACTTGTTTAATCATTTTTGAAATCTTGCTGAATACCTTCCTGGTATGGTCAGCAAAGCATCTCTGATGACTCCAGTTAGCTTTGAAGTGTATCCCTTCTCTGGCTCAGCCTATAGTGCTCAACCCCAGAGGGTTTTTCTAATCTTGATATCTTGGATATGTTTCTCCTCTATTTCAAGGTAAAATTCAGGCCCACTGGAAGTGCTGTAGTCCCATAACTGCCAGTTTTTCATGGAAGAGAAAACTAGGACATGGCCACAGCTTTTGCTTTTTATCCCATTTGGGCCGTTTAGCTGAATGGGAACATGGAAGCACTGGGGGACCTTTTGATCAGTATTCAAGTATAGAGGGACCTTTAGCCTGTGGGGTATTTCTGAGGAGTTTAGATATTCTGAATGATTAAGCAAGTAAATATCCTGTGTAGCTAGACTGGAGTTTAAATGATGATGAGTTCTAAGTGGGCTGGCGTTGAGAAGAGCTGAACAGTCAATAGCTCTACACCTGAAAATCAGGCCTTTGATTTTGGTAGCTAGGTATGTACTTAGGACTTCATCTCCAAGGTATCTTATTCCTGGAAATGAGGAAAATCTCATCCCATTAGCTGCTCTCTGTCTTCAAACCTTCTTGTTTAGCAAGTCCAGGCAGAGGAAGTGTGGGAGGGTAGGAGGAAGATGTGACGATGACCACAAAACTGATGAAAGGCAGGAAGGTTTCACTAGCTTTGGCACTGCCTTTCCCCATGCTTCTCTACCCCTCTCTATTCTCATTCTTTCTTGCAAATTTTGGGAGAGGGCTGTTGTAGGAGAGCAAAGGCGCAGTAAGGATTCCGGCTCGGAAAAGCAAGGCCGCTTATGGCCTAGCGAGGAACCTCTCTGAGGAGCAGCCAGCTCGCTCCGGGTGCTCCTCCCTATCCTGTTCATGAGGGAGTGCTGAGCTCTCAGATGAGCAGGAACGTTTCCCTGGGCACAGCCGGGGCTCCTGGGGCTCTGCAAACGGGATCCGAAGGTCAGGATATTTGGGAATTTCTATGTCCCGTGGCCTGCGCCCTGTGAAGCTTCACAAGGCCGCAGAGCACGAGGAGAAAACTGCTACGGAAGTGGCTGGAGTTTTGCTGCTCCTGTTCAGTGGTTTCCAGGATTCAAGTGCTGCCCACGGGATTCTCTAAGTGGCCTAGTTGTCTGAAAATAAGTTTTCTAGCGCCTTTCATCTTCCCTGTGACCTGTGCAGTTAGATCTTCATCTGCTAGCTCAGGTCCTGTTCGTGGAGCCTCTGGTTAGAAATTTCTGTCATGTAGAAAGTCTCTTGCAAAATTGGCATCTTAAGCAAGTTATGTCAACACTTCAGCAAATATGTGTCTTGATAAATTACTTCTTTGTTTGTTTCGTCTGTTTGTTTTCTGGCTTCACTCTTGATGGTTCATTTCCTTCCTTGTAAATGAAAGCAATGTGTCTAATGGGACGAATGACTTCCAGGCATTTTTATTGAGCCTTTTTTCCCCAATTGTAATGTTTTAGGAAGACGGAAAGGTTGGTTATCTCCCCCCTGCTGCTTTGTGGGGGAGACTTTTCAGGTGTACCTGAGTCTCGTTCCAGGTCTCTTCTCAAAAATTGCACCTTTAGAAAAAAACTGATCGGGTTATTACAATTCACCTTTATTTAGTGTCAAGAATAGAGAGCAAGAAGCAGAAGCATCTTAGAGCCATATTTACAAGTGTCTGCTCATGTCTGAAGTCAGCAGTGGTGGCCTTTCAGTCTTGGTTATCACCAGTCTCTAAGCTATGCTGAAATCTGCCGTGCTCTCAGGTACAATGAGAAAAATTGCAGCTGAGATTTGGAAGAAATGATTGATGTGATATGCAAGGTCTGTTACGAGAGGATGTTCATGCTTCGGAATATTTCTTTGTTCTTACTCTTCTTTGCTATGGAGTAGGAAACGGAAAAGAATTTGTAAGTGGTACCGGTTATTAAAATTGTTCATACTGGTACTAATCTGTTTGGATTCCTCCCCTTTTTTTTCATTCTGTATTTTTGGCTTAGTGTGTAAATTGCATTCATTTATTTGATTCTTTCACGCCCTCTGAGCTTTGCTTTCACATTCATATTTGAAAAAAAAGGAAAATCTTACCCAATTTGCCATTCAAGGTAAATGTTACTTAGTATCTGTAGTGCTGCATACAACCTTCAGTTATCTAAGCTAGAGAGAAGCACAAGCTCTGTGATGAGAACGGACAAAATTGGTGATGTTTCAGTTGCTCTTTCTTGGACTCACTTTGGGAGACATCTGAACCTTACCTTGGCATTAGGAGGTTTTTCAGTGCCGTGCATGGCCTGCTTGTATGGCATGATACCATATATCATCTACTCTGACACAGAGGTAGAACGCTTTTCTGGCAACCATTAAAGCACGGGCTTTAGGGAGGATGTGGTCCCTTGTGAAAATTAGTTACAGTAAATTATGATTAATTGTAAGTCAGTGAAATTGTCTGAGGATCTGTTTTCCTTGGTATGCAGAATATCCTTTCAACTTGCTGTTTCTATGTAAAGTGCTGGAAGAGGCTTATATTCAAAGTTCAATAAGAGACCACCTTTGCAAACACATAAATGTTTATATTTTGTCCAACTTCATTTTTGTTTTTTTTCCAAATGTTTTGGTTTCAAGCAGCTGCATATGTTTGATCACCTGTTTTCTCAGCTTATGTCTGTACCATCAATGGTAGGAAAATAGATCTAATATGTTCTCGAAGCTGAGAAGATAAGAAATCACAGTTAAATATTTTAAAAATTCCAAAAACATTCAATAAAAGCTCCAAACCAAGGTGTACTTAGCTGCTGTGAAAACATTTCTCTAGTGAAGTCTTTAGTCTGAACTGATTTCCAAATTCAACAGGCACTTTTAACTATAATCAAAGAATCTTAAAAATATGCGGTTATTCCTCCTTCCATCCCTCAGCTGATGGAGAAGAAATATGCTGTGATTACAGCTTTTTTGAACCAGAACTGAGTAGCAAGCTGCCTTCTAATGCTGTCAATATTGCAGGCACATACTGATTTAATTCTCTGAATATGACTACAATTTTCTTTTCTCTGCTTTGATTAAGAGGAAAAGAGAAAAAAAAAAAAAAAGATTGAGTGAGCAACTAAGTGAAACATACTTCTTGAAGGCCAAGGCAAGGTTCAAAATAATAGTTTTCCTGTTGACTTCAGAGGTAAATAAATGCATTGCATGTGGTATTTGTTGACTTTGGTCAATACAGCCTCTCATATCCTATGTTTAGCTCTTGGATTTGTGGGGAAACATATTCAGTGAATATGCTCAGGAGCTGAGAAAGCCATAAGAGAAGAAGGGGGGAAAAAAAGAAAAGGGAGGGGGAGGAAGGTTGGTTGACTGCAAGTCATTCAAGCCCCAAAAAATTGTAGAAAAAGGAGTACTTTAAAGCTAAAGTCACATTTTGGGATACAGAAGTGTGGAACACTTCAAAAAAAGATGAGTAGGACTGTAGAGAGGCCAGCGCTGAGTCCCTGCTTGTTTTTAAGTAGGTAAACTGTTAGTAGGTAAAGCTGTTGTGCAGTTAAATATTTTGCCATAGTTGATTAGAGATGTGTGTGTGTACATGTGTATATGTGTATATGTGTATATGTGTATTGTCACATTTTCCTTTAAAAGAGTGCAATCAGAGTAATTTTATATTTCAGTTTTTCAGTAACTGGGACCAATATTTAGGCAACACATGGATTATGTAATGTTATTCCCAGCACTTTCTCAGCTGCATGGTTGCCAACTGTATGTGATTCTGATTTTCAGAAATTTAAGTTCAGAGACAGTTCGTAAACTTCCCTTTTACATCTGGAAAGAATGCTGTGGGATTCCTCTACATCTCGTACTGTTTATGAAGTCTTCAAAATCTCTTATGCCCTCTAAATTAATTTGATATATTGATTGCATCCTAATTGCTCCACTGCATGACTCGATTCTTACCTATGCACACATGTTGTTTTTTGTCAAGATTAATTTTAAGATACGTTATTAAAATACATTGGCTGTCAATCATTTTATTGTTAATAACTATTAGCATCAAAAACTACATGAGATGATTTATTTATTCATGCATTTTCTATTTGAGATCTTTCTAGATGTTGAAGTGCTAGCTATGATATTTGCCGTAGTTCTGTTGAAATTTTTTTATTAAGTTTACAAAGCTAGATATAAGCATTGGAGGTTCTCAATGGAATTAAATATTAAAGCACCCTGAAGCTACTTTTAGTGCTGCAAAATGAGAAAATGGAGATAAGAAAGAAAAAACATGCTCAGCATGTAAATTTATGTTTCCAAGAAATAGGATTTGGCTGGAAGCCAACCTTTTTGCTCCTCTTGCTCGCCTGTAGTGTTTAATGCAATAAGCATGTGCCAAGAAATATTAGATATGTACAGTGGTGCTGAACTGCTGGAGACAGGAGCGTGTTGAACTCGGCAAGCCATCATTGACTATTTTGTGCTGGGTTTCTGGGCATCTCCTCAATGGGATTTGGGTGGCGAACAGCAGCCAGCCGGGGGGCATTTGTCATCTCTTGGGAACAGACCCCGTGCCACCTATCTGCTGCATACTCCCTGTCCTCTGCTTACACGCCCAGAGCCAATTTCATGGCAATTTGGGCCTATTTCTGTGTAATCTGGACATGGCACGGGTGATGTTTTGGTCTCCAGCTGTATCTGTTATTTGGTTGTCGGGCTTGAAAGGCATTTGATCTGCATACCCGGAAAGTCCTTCTCCTGAAGATGCCACGCTTCTGACTTTCCCTGTGCAATATCCAAATATTATAATAATAATCCCCCTCTGTGGTTCTGATATTATTGAGGAACTTCATTTTACTGCCTTTCCTAAATACCTCTGAGGAAGTTTCAGCTTGTAAAAATCGCATGAAAGCTCTGGACATACTGCTTCTGTGCTCACATGCTGTATCCCTCTGCCTCACTTAATCCTGCACTCTTGTGGCCTCATTGTCCCTTGTGCTAGATCCTCTCCTGTTCCTTGCTTCATAGACTGCTATTCTCTGCTCATTTTGGATGAACTTAGGTCTGGCTAAGGTCTGATGAACTTAGTTTGGATGAACTTAGGTCTGCTCTTGTTGTCAAAGCAACAAGACTGTCTTTACTGCATCCCCATCCTAGACTCCTACCGCTGTCCTAACTGAGTCGCTGTCGGTCCAGAACTCGACCACTGGTGCCTTGTGCGATGTACCAAGAATGGGTAAAAATCAAAATTGTCCAAATGTGTAAGTTCACCCTCTTCCTAAAGTGAAATTTGTTGCCTTAATAGCAATTATAACCTATTTTGATCTAGCTACTTTTTCTGTTTTTGATTGGCATCCTCAATGTAATTGGGATGTTAAATTTCAAAGCAAAAATTGAGTTTGGCTTTTAAGTAACTCAGCATAAAGTGCCATATGATTTTACACTTGGTGGTGTAGTAATGAGAATGTCTATATTCGGAATCAATGCTACAAGTTAAATTTTATATTGGGTAAATAAAATGAGTTGTGAAGCCCACTTTTAAGAAGAAAACAACGGAATAACAAAATAATGGAAGGGAAGGGAATACCCCAAAATACTGTGTTGTATGGACCTGCTAATTCACTTTAATTCATTATCCAAACAACTAAATGAATTCTGGCTTTGCTTTTTCTTGAGTCTTTCCAGACATGATAATTTTGGTAGGTTTTAGCTGAGATAATACTTTTGAGGAGAGATCCTACTTGTAGTTCTTTCAGTGCTCATGCAATGTTTGTTTCCTTTAATGATCTTAAAGATTGGAGTAGAATCAAGGTAGGAAAACTAGAAGATGCATATTACTGAATTCTACCTGTTGATGTCAGCAAGCAGAGAAATTAATATTTATATGAACATCTTCTGTTTTCTTTATTTTTTTAATCTTGAAGTATTGAATTTGCTAGTCACCTTAAATGCAAGCATGCCAAGAGTCCTCTTACAAACTAGCATGGTACAACAGCTTTCCTTCCTTGCCCTTTTCCTCTTGGAGAAAATATCCTACCAAAATTTTCATATCCAAAGTGTCCTGGGCTGCAGAAAGGGCAGGCAGAATTGAGCTTTCAGGCGTGCCCAGTGCACCTGAGCTGGCCCCGCTGCGGGGCTGTAAGTCACCAACTTGGCTGGCCGAGTGCTAACTGAATTGAGTCCCTTGTAAGGGGTTTCAGGAAGACAATTCTGTCTATAATTTCTAGCAGTAATAAAAACATGAAAAAGGCACACAGGAAAACAGCTTTTATGGCACCACAATATAAGAACAGTGCTCTGAGGAAATAGCTGCTCTGCGCTTGGGACTGGTTTAACCGTATTGGTTATGTGGTAAAGCGCAACTTGTGGCGGTGTTAAACTATCACTTTGCATTTGATAAATGTAAAGTGTTTTATATAAAAATCTACCCTTCCTAATAAATACTTCTATAGGATCATAAATATGTTTGGATACTATTATTCTGCGATAAGATATAGCTATATACGGTATACAGGCATTAAAAAGAGTACAGCAGTACAGATATTCTTTGCTCCTGTATATAAATTTAAACTTATAAATAATGGACCTGCCTTGTGACTGCATATTGGCCTTGGTTTATGCTCCTCGCCTTGTGTTCTTTTTTTGCTAGGATCAAGTATTTCCTTCTGAAAAATGTTACTTGTGAAATGTCTTCTAGACTTGGGGCTTGGGACCAGGGAATCCTTATCAAAAGCTGCTGTGACGGAGTGTGAAAGCTTTCAACTGTATTACTTGGCATTTAAAATAGAGATGGATTAATTTGAGCATTATGTTATTTAATGAAGCAATTCTCTCTTGAAAAAGTGTTTCTTAGATTTCTGATCTTCATCATACCTGCCCTGTTGTGTCTTCTGAGTTCCCTCTGGAAGGAAGTATTTGTGGATTAGTGAGAGTTTGTCCTTGGCTCTCCCAGTTGTCCTTTTCTTCCATTCTGTTCCTCGTTCCTGAGTCAGGGTTACCTGGTTCAGGTAAAATTAGGATTGGAATCTTGATTTAAAAAATGAACCTCAAAGAATATCCTGCCAGTATTTCTCAAGTCTCACTATCATTCCCTTAGATATTCATGTACTTAAATTATCCATATCCTTTTTTTTTCCCCAATGGATTGTCAAAGAGAGAGTTTCTTAGAGAGCTTGAATAGTATATTCTGCTATTATTCTGTTCTCTTTTTTAAAGTCATCTGTTGCTCATGTTAAATTAGATGAGTATTTCAGGAAGTAATAATTTGTAAGTTAGGATTAATCCAGAGCTCCGGACTTAAATTCAGAATTTCACGATAGTTCAATTTGAGAGGGATAATTAAATATTCTTTACCTCATATGTCTTTACCCTAAAACATTCTCTGCATGTCAGTGTGTGAAGAAAGTAAATGGTCATTTTGACTTTAGTGGAAAGGTAGGAACTTATACGTATTTTTTTTCTCATGCTTCTCATGTGTATATTATCAAATTCTAACTAAAAGATACTGTATTTTGCTTTGAATTCCTGCCATTGACTTCAGAATTGTCTGCCTCACTATCAATGTCCTAAGCGTGCAACCTTCTGTTTCTCCCAAACACCCAATGCATTCAATACTTTGCCAGCTGCACATGCTATATGACTTCCTTGCTTGGCTTCTTCCATGGATTACTATTAATTTCATTTCCATATTGCATCACATGCCTAAAACAGGCTCCGTAACCTTATGTGTCTTGTAAGCATCTGTGGCTTGTTAAATGCACCCTATAATCTTGCTTCTGTTGCTTGGCCTTCCAGCTCTGGTCAGGGCTCCTCCTGCTCTACCCTCTTGCTTGTTACACGGTTAGAGGTTCAGAACCAGTATTTAATAGATCTGACTTGGGAGCTGATTTAACTTCAACATCTTAGTTAATATGGGAGTAGATTCTAAGCTCGTGGCGAGGAACAGGAACTACAGCTTCTTTCCTGCGATGCTCTTGTGGGAAACAAGAATCTCTGCAATGGAAAGGAAAATCTAAATGCATTATGTAGCAGGCACAGATGCCATTATCTTGCAGAAGATGTGGCTTTGTGACAATTACTTTGTTTGTAAGAAAGTACAGAAAAGAAAAACAGTCTGTTTGTTTTCACGTGGAAGTTGTAGAGAGCACTGAAGGTTGTACAGACCAGTTGTTTCATTGCCCTCCTTATACAGCCACTGAGAGTTCCTCACCCAAAAATACAAAACTCCAAACAGGTTATAAAACAAAATTTAAAAAAAAAAAAAAGGGACAACTCTATTCTGGGTAATCACTTTTTGGAGTCACCTTGGCACCCTGGTTGTGTGAGAGGTGTCACTTGTTTGATGGTATTTTGAAAATTGGAGCTTTGGTGATGTTATGAAAATCAAAATTTGCTTTTCAGCTGCACCTCTTGCAAGATCCGAAGTCATGTGCTGATACGTAACAAAATCATTTCTGCTTTCCTCTCTCTTCTCTTTTTCCTCCTGTCTGTGCAACTAGAATACCAGGCACAGATGGGCATAGGACTGTCTGCGTATGAAGTGAAGCCATCTGTACTGAGGTTATGTGCATGCTTAGAGCATGTGCTGATCTGATTGTACTTTAAAAAGGGCAAGGAGGCAGGGCGGGTTGTTACCTTTAAGAAAGGTAAGAAGCTGTTGTGGACACCCTTAGCAATAGACGGAGTTAAAAAAGTTACTAAATGCTGCAAATTCTCTTGCCATCATTTAGGAGAAGTCAGCAAGAGTAAAGACCAACCCTTCCACTGGCATCTTTTTAAATAAGCACCATTCAAAAGGTTTAAAATACACATTATTTATTTCTAATCACCTATTGAGTGTGTGCGTGCCCCTTTTCTGGCTCTGCACGTATTTGCCTTTTTTTTTTTTTCTTTTTTTTAAGCATAATTGCTGTAAGACTCCATGTGATATTAAAACCCCTCCTGGCTCACACTGATTAGTATAAATTAAATATAATGGTAATCAACCTCAGCATTTAGCATGTGATATGGAAATCTGTGATTTCCATTGATTGCAGCGAAATTATACATATGCTATTTGCGCAGCGCGTGAGTAATGCAGAAGCACTTTTTAGCACAGATATTAGTACAGTATATTTTGCAATTACGCTATATCCTTAATCCTAAGAGGGTGCAGAGCACTTGACAAATTATGGCTCCAGTTCAGCAACAGCAATTAAATGCCTGCTTAACGTGAACCGTTTAAGTAGTTGCACTGAAGTCACCGTAATTATGGCTGGAACGGGGCACTGCGTTTGGGATAATATCTCTGCCAAGGGCATGGAGTCAGTGCTGGATATCTTGAGTGTACCAGTGATCCTGACGCCATCAGTGGTATTGTGTGGCCTAGTACTTGTATTCCTTGCAAACTACTGAAAGAAACTTTTTTTTCCCCTTCTTATTTATTTTATTTTATTTTTTTTACAAGCTTGGGTCTCTGATACAAAGTTCTCCTTTCTGACAGGGTTTTCCCTCTCTTTTTATCAATTGTTTTTCCTCCGGCTCATCCTGAGAACTGGTTGGCTTCACCAAGATCTGATCCCAAGGTTAATCAGCAAATGTTCGTCCTTATTTACATTTTCAATATCTTTCTTTTGTTAAAGGTATATAAAAGAATAAAACAAAATAGGTCTTTTCAATTCTGCTGAGAAAAAAAAAAAAAAAAGCTTCAGGTTGCAACAGAATGGTTCATTCCTAAGAGAATTTACAACAAGCCAAGTGATTTTGCCACACTACTACTCTTATAAGTGCAATTATTCAGTGACATTTTAGCTTAGTTGCAAATCAGTCACTGTAATTCATATACATTTTTTAATTGCTGATATAAAAGCTTCTGCGCTAATGCATGTTTTTCATTCCTTTGAAAATACCTTTTCCCCGTGCGGGTAACAGGAACTGTTAACTCAGCAGGTGGAGCACTCTAAGGTCTAAAACAAGGGTATCTTTAAATACAGCTAACAAAGCTCTCGGAGCAACAGAGCCAATGGAGCTGAGCATTAGCTGTAGGAAAATGTAAAGCCCAGTCGCAATACGCAGCTGCTGCCTACACTTAGAAAACCCTCTAGACAGCTCAAGGACTTGGGAAGTGAATGCAAATTGGGGAAAAAGAAGAAAAAGGAGATATTAAGAACCTTTGACAAGAATAAATTCTATGAGATATAATGAGAATAAATAAACAAAGTGCCTTCCAGCCCCCAGATCAGAAGTATTTTATACTATCTATCTACAGGCAGCGCTCAGAAAAAGGCACATGAAAAGTGGCAGCTTTGTAAGACGCTCTTCGATAGAAGAGAGAAACATTTTTTTCTAACTGAAAACTGAGCAAAATATCACAGCTATGCGAACTCCAGACTGTCCAAGTCTGTTTGGAGATAAACATGCTGTTGAAATATTTTCTCTTCAAATACTGCATCATCATATAACCACAGAGTGATTAAAGATGGCCTGTCTGCTTTGTACTGTTGTGACATGTAAACTTGGAATTAAAAATGCTGTAAAAATGCAGCATCAGAACTGAATAGAACATTTTTTACTTCGTGTTCTCAAGATTAGCATTAATTTATTTGACTGTGATACAAACTTGATTTGCACTTCTGAATATTAATAACTTGAAATTAAAAAAAAAAATGTTAAAACTAATTTTAGCTTCTAGGGAAAAATCAGAAAAGAAGGAAGAATAATTAACCTAATGAAATTTATGTGGAAGGCTGGAGCAGGCCAAATCTTTTAATTTTTGTTTTTGATAGACATTTGGGTATGAAAGGGCTCTTGGAAAGCTGTTTGGATGAAGAGTGATTGAAGTGCCTCTCAACTTGTGTACATGGTGCATGCATCTGTGTATCTGCATCTTTGTGTGTGCATCTGTATATTTGTATCTATATATTTGTGTCTGTATGTAGAAGATCAACAGGACCAAGATAGTCCCTCCTGCAAAGGACAGCTGTCTAGGTAGTGCCTGAAAGATGCTTTGGTTCAGAGTTTTGGTTCAGAATTATGCTTAGTCTTAGGTAATGTGAAATGGAAGACCCAAGGGCTTTCCATGTTTTTCCTGTAGGACTGTCCAGAGGGTCCTTGTGTTAGAGGAACTGAGTGTGAATGTTTGGCCTCGCTATGAGGAACGTCAGCACTGGTAGTCACCGTAGTGAGCGTGAGGGTTGGAGAGCTTTGCTTGGAGCCCTGGTCATGGTTAAGGCTCTGAAGAGGAAACCCTTATGAAGCCTAATTCAAGAGAAGGTGATGTTCAAGTAAGCTAATGTGGAACAAAAAAACACATCCTAGTTCAGATTCTCTTCTTGTGTCTGCAGGTTCTACACGGGGAGACGCTTATTTAAAATCTTACTGATTTTTCAATAAAATGGTAAATTGTATAGAGACCAATTAAACGCTGCGTAGCTGAGGAGGCTGGTTAGTCTGGCCATCCAGCTGAAAATGGGTGGATTGCCTCTTTATAACCTGGGATGTCATGCATCCCCCAAGCGACGCGAGACAGGCAGGAGGAGGAATTCCTCGGCGCGGGAGCGTGCGTGTTGCCATTGCTCACGTGAGCTCCTAGCTAACGTCTTGGGCATCTGCTGGCTTTCAGAGAAGGTGTGTGCGGAGGAAGGGGCAATTACTGTCAGCTTGGCATGAAGGAGTGTCATTTAAATAGAGACATTGCGAGGTACAAAGCTGACATCTGCCTTTCTTGGCAAGGGAACTGAGAAGCTGGCCGGCGAGCGCTTGGGAGCTGCGGGGATGCCTTCCACAGCAAGGTCACCAACATAAAAGCAAATTACAGGGGCCAGTTTGAACATTAGTTTTCATTAAAAATTGGTGCCTGGGCTTACTGTTAGATACATTATCGTGACCATATGCTGGGACTAAAGGAAAACAAAATGCACTTGGAGGATGCCATTGATGTTTAATGAGTGTGCAGTCTGTAGTTTAACGGAGCAAACAGCTTGTCCGGCTCCCCAGGTGGAAGGGATCATCCCTGGGGACGTGCTGACATGGCCAACGTTTCAGCCTTCCCACGCTGGTATTTTTGCCTTCTGGTTTAGAGCAGCCTCCACGAGGCTTTGACCTGTGTGATGTGGCAGAAGGACAACCCAAACTTGCAGAGAGCTCCCAGGGAAAGGGGAATTTGTCTCCTTCTGGCAGCATTATGGTTACCAATGGCTTGTTTTAAACTGAAGGTAGTTCTTATGTGGATGATGATGATGATATATGATATCTTGCATGCTGTGTGCTCTCCATTTCTGTAAATCTTTGATTTCCAGAAGCTAGTAGGCATGCTGAAAGATTAAAGGAAGAGTTTTCTAAGGTGTCAAATGTTTCTGTATGCATCAGAGGCGACTCTCTGAGCCAGGTGGACCTTGGGCCAAGCCCATCAGGAAGCACCACATGTTCCTACATTTTTGCATTATGTTAGGTATTTCATCTGTAAACATGCAATCCACAAAAAAAAAAAAAAAAAAAAAAAAAATTGCATTCAGAGAAGTTAAAAAGTGCCGCAGAGCACTAAAACTGTATTTGANAAAAAAAAGTGCCGCAGAGCACTAAAACTGTATTTGAGTACGTATAATTGTAAAGCTTCTTTTTCTTCATTGGGAACAGAAGTCGTGCCTGTGACATCCCAGAAAATTACTTTGCTTTGCCAATTTGTTGGTTTCAGATCTTTGGCCAAAGGTGTGTGCGCTTCTGTTTCTCCCTATCGGATTTAATTCCCTTGCTGCTTGAATATTAAACTCGGGGATTGGTACAATGCATTTAATTTAATTGTCATATTAATCATGAACGTGAACGTAGAGCCTCGTGTGTCAGAGCTGACAGCCCCCGGGTTTTTCCTCACCCAATATTCCAAGGCAGGAAATGATGAACAGACACGACCAAAAAACGGAACTCATTTTGAAGCAACGCTCAACTGTCATTGATTTTAGGTGTTATTTATTGCGGCGGGCAGGCCCTTTCCGAAGAGCTACTGTGTTAGCAATTCACTCCTTCACACTGGGAGATAAGAGAAATGAATAGAAGGTGCCATACAATATATATTCAGTTAGCATAAAAATTCAAGCACTGAAATGACAACCAAGGCTAAGTTCCATTTTCAAAAGCCGAGCAGCCTCACAGGTGGGGAAGACAAAATTGAAAATGGAATTTAAGCCCCTAAGTCATTGAAAACTGCTTGTAGCCTTACAATAAACTTAAGCAAAGGGACTATTCATGTGTGTCGAGTTAGGCAGGTGCAAAATTCCTTTCCAGAGTCAAGGGCTGAATTAGTCACTCTGAATCGCACTGACCTATTTCGGGGGCACTGACGAGACGGATTCTTGGCTGGGATCTCCTCGGGATCTTCCCCGTCAAGTATTTGTATTTATTTCCAGGTATATGTGCACACCAAATGAGATCCACAGGTGGTGTGTGAGGGATCTAATAATGTTATAGCTGCGTGTGAGATTTTCATATTGAAAAAGCCATCTCATTATTCAGAATTAATAGATAATTCATGTAATATTTAGTAGATACTGTGTTGAAATGAATGTCAAGCAAAAGTCTGGGCATATTAAACTGCTCAAAGGTAACGTTTAATTAAGGTGGTAATCCTGGAAATCAATAAACTCTGCAAGTTCTTTATAATCCAAGGTAGTAATTCTGCACTCTCATCTCTTCCCTAGCTGAGGCTCCACTCATTTCTCTGCTCCGCTTCTCTGACCAGAACTCTTCAAATATAGTCAATGCAAGTGTGAATTGGGGGTCATTAATGTCCCTGTTGTCCTGCATTGTGCCTGGAGCTGGAATATTACCATTCAAAATGCTGGTTTTGGCTATTTTTTTTCTCCTCCAAATTGAGGGCTATTTTTTTTTTGTTTTTCAAGGGAGAGACAAAAGGTCAGTAGTGAGGGACGTGTTCTGTTCTGCAGAGAAAAGCTCACCAAAACCAAAATACAGTAAAATACTGAGCAAATAGTGCCTCTCTTTGAATCATAAATTAGATACAAACCATCTTGCCATCTGCAGAAAGAGCAAATTGGCGGTGTTAAAATAAATAAAGTGCAAGTTTTGCCTGTAAAGTTTATCACTGTCCTATAATGACATGGGGATACTAGACTCTGGGCTTATGGTATTACCAGACTATTTTTCTATAGAAGGTTTTTCTATTTTAACTATTTTTCTCTGGCCTATTGTCTTTTGAGAATAAATTAGTGCTGTCCTTTGGGTTGCATTGTAACTGTTTTGCCAAGAAGTAATGTTTTGTTTTATTTTGGATGCAAGCTATTTATCTCCTGTGTGCTCTAAATTCTTCTAACCATTCAGCAGAGT
>VZSG01000668.1:312851-382006 GCA_013398315.1 Nothoprocta pentlandii
AATATGGCATTAAGACGTGCCCTGTCAGAGACAGAATACCCAAATATTCAAGTGTATTTCTTAAATAGTCTTTGTGTTCAAAGTTACCCGAGTCCATCGGTTTCAGAGTGTTTTACAGAGTGGCCAGTGCGAAGGCAGAGTGTAAAACCACATACATCTTGGGCAAAGAGCGACTGTGTCTTTCTCCATATGCTGGGACTGTGCTAGCGAGCCATTTTATAGACAGATATTTGACTGCAAAGAGTATAAGAGAAGAAATGTTTCAGAAGATGAAAAACAGCAAAGTCTTGAAATTGAAAATCACCAAAATGAGAAATATACATGTATATGTACGGGACTGAACAGCTAGGATATGGGGAAAAAAAGTGATAACTTTCCTTATTTCCAATTTAGTAGGGTGAAATCACTTGATGGAGTTAGAGGTAGGGGAAAAAGGAAAAAAGCAAGGAGGTCTTTTCAATTCCAGCAGCAGCAGCAGCAGTTTAAACGTGTGCTGCTCCCTGGCACCTGTGCTGCCCTCCCTCCCTCCAGCCCCTTTCACCCTGCGGGGTTTCTCTCTACATGAGGCTCCGTGTAGAATAGAATAGATTCCATTTAGTTAGGTGATTATTATTATTAATTATTATTAATAATAATTTATTTCTAGTGGTTTGTGCAAGAGAGCCCAGCTAGCTGGTGCCTTTAGTGTCAGTCAGTTGCTTTTCTTGCTTGGCAGGAAGGTTTTAGAGCAGACATAGTACCTGTAACTCTATTAAACCCATCTTAAGGAAAGAATTAGATGGGCAGTTTTATAGAGGCTTTTATATGTCTGGAGAAATAAGGATGTATCTTAAATTCTGGGTGTCTATTCTATGTAGAGAGTATTGAAGTGCCATACCTACTAGTACAGATTCTGCATAAATACCCTGCTGCTTCTTATCCTGTCTGTGCTCTTAATGCAGATCCCTATAATAACACAATTCCCGGTCATCTCCCCACTTTTCCATATCATTGGCCTTCTCCAGTGACTCTGTGCATCACCCAAACTTCTGTGTGATCATCTTCAAGCCACTGAGGCCAGTTTGACAGATTTCATTGTGATCAGTCAAGAAGCTAAGAGTAAAATGCGATACAGATAAATCGATTGCTTGCCAATTGTAGTTGCCATGCTTGGGTTGATTGTTCACGACTCTCCGAGTAGGAAGGGGCCCTTTTTTGTTCTCAGCGATGGTATTTTGCTCCTACGCTTCTGGCAGCATTCACGTAAATATGGATTTCCAGCTGGCAATGCTCCTTGCGAACACTTTTCAAGTGGTTTATAAGGCTGTAATTAATATGCTTTTGCACCATTTACGAAGTAGAAGGGTTACTAAGAATGTATATTCTAAGATCTGAACGCCTTGAAGCAAAACCAAAAACTTTTCTTAAAAAATAAAAGCAAGCAAACAAAAGAAGTAATAAAAAAGATCTTTCTCGTATTCCCGTTGGGGTAGTCATTACAGACAAGTACATCTGTGCACGTTCTTAGTCTGAGTTGGGTGAGGCAAGGAAGCAGCCAGAAGAACATGCTTGGCAGCAAATGACCTGCCTAATGCTCTACCGTGTGCATGCAGTTGGCATTTAGCATAAATATTATATAGTTTCTAAAGAAATGTCTCAATTTTCTAAAGAAAATTCTAAAGACATCCTGAAAAACCATGGTGCAAAGCTGAGAGGAGATGGCATTCCGTGTTTCCAGAGGAGCAAGCAGCTTATAGCAAGGGAGAGGAGGAGTCGCATGCAACGGGAGGCAGCACACCAGAAAACAGATGGACTCATGAACTCGGGCAGCTAATTACTAAAAATGGGCTGTAGGGCCAGGCATCAGCGAGCCATGTACAGCGTGCCTGGCAGCACGTTGGAAGCGGGCTGCGTCGTGCAGGACACTTCACGGAGCTGCCTTGGAATAGTTTTAACTCTTCACTGCTGAGTTGCTGTGTGTGTGTTCAGCTTTTAGAAGCTGGAAGAAAATGAAAGGCTCTCAGAAACACCCTGATAGGTCTGGAAAAGTTTCTGGAGACAGACTTGGTGCTCTGCGTTGGGGCTGCACCTACAGTAACGACTAAGCCCAAAGTAATTTGGAGAAGGGGCCGTAATGTGAGGAAAATTGCTTGTGCTAGAGACTTGCTTTAAATAGCTCCAAAGCAACAAGAGAGGAGCTCCGATGCCTTCGTGGGCTGTAACTCAGCTGCAGCTGGTCGAGGACCTCCTGTGTTTCCCACAAGCTACGTGGTGTTGTCGCCAGTCCAGCGCAAACATCTGCTCGGGGCTCAGCAGCCGTAAAAACATGAGGCTGCGTTAAGCAAGGGAAGGCGACTAATGCTGAGAGGGCTGCAGAGCTGCCGCGTGCGGCGCTGGAGTGCTCTGCCCTCGAACACGCTGCTCGCTGTTCCTGCATCCTTCCAGAAACAGCCATAGTAGCAGAGAGAGCGAGCGTGCAGGGGACAAGGATTTGAGGCAGCAGAAATCAACTAAATGCTCTTATTTTTCTCTTAGCAAACGTTGCAGCCTTGCAAGGAAAAATCTGTTAGATTCCAGAAAATGTAGACCTTAGAAAACGCACGGGGTGAGTGCTGAATGTGAGTCACACAACCTGCAACTAGAGCTTGGTATCATTCACTTTGGGTACCGTATCACTTTGAGGTTGGCTGAACATTAAACATGATTTATTTATTTATATATTTATTGCCTTTTGAACATTATATAGGGTTCCTTAAGTGCACCAGAAATAAAGCTATTTGTATTACTTATATCCCCGCCTCTCCACATAGCTGTTATGAAATTGGAAACATCACAATAAAGAGTTAGCAACAGTATATTAGACTGCATTTTTATATTTAAATATCCTAATTACGGTCTTGTTAGAGCTTGTAGCAGCGACATGTATTTATTAGAGCTCCTTATGAAGAAAGGCAGTTTTCTTCTTCTGAAGCTACGGATATCATTTGCAAAGGTTTGTCCAGCCAGGGCAAAAAAAAAAATTAAGAAATTCATATATGCAAACAGTCCAATATCCTCTATAAATCTACTATTTCAATATATAAATATATCTACTTTTTATGTATAAATAAATATACGTAAAGGTATTCATCTACCTTGCTACATCCTGCTACATCAGGATTTACTTTGACCCATAATATACACAAAGCCTAAAAAAGATTTAACTTCTCTTTGATGCTTTTGGGTAAACTTAGGGAAACATCCTGTGCTGTGCAATCCATTTAATTTTACCTGTACCTGAGGGAATTAGCTTTTTAATTACACTTCTGGCTAAGAGGATGTGGACAGGATGGAACTAGATGAATGATATTTCCTGGAAAATCAATGGGTTAATCATACAGAAAATGCGAATCTCCTTTTCATTTTTGCTGGAAAGTCAAACACACTGCCCTTACAAATTATGGCTCTGCTGATCTAACCTCACTTGGGAAAAAGAACTGAAAATTCTGCACTAAAATTCTTACCTCTCCTTTTTGTTTCTGCAGGTGATATGCTATTTTTTTTTTCTGTAAGCCATATTTAATATTTCAAAGTGCATATTTAATACCTAAAAATGAAAAGTGAGATTTGCTTCTCATTTACCTGACTCTGGGCTGAGGAACAGGGGAGCAAGTTAATTGTTACTGGTTGGGAATAGAATTTTAGAAGTTCCTGGCGCTGATATGAAGTGGATTTACAGGAGTACCTCTGAATGTTTGACATACTCTGTTTGCTTTCCTTGAATGCTCATAAGAGATATTTCACACTGAGTATCCTTGACTGAATATTTTGTCCCATACTTGCAGTATGATGTGAATACTGAATAATCCAAATAGAGCTAAAAAAATACGGAAGCCCTGGAGTAGCATTATTTGGGCAAGGAATTTTAGGGTCCTGTCGAGAAGCCCTTTTTAGGGAATACGAGGCATTAATCAGGATGCTCTTGTGAGGCCTGGCCAAAGACGACAAAAATAGGAGAAAGAAAACATCCCAATTTCTGGTTTTGGAATGAGCCCTGGGTTCAACCATTTTTCTTGTGAGAATATGCAGAATATTTTGTAGGTGCAAGAATTAATTTTATTATGCTTATATCTAATTTTACAGAAGAATATCAGAACATTTGAAGAGGTGAATAATCCTCTGTGCCATACTGTGGGAACACTACCTTTTTTTTCCTTCTGAATCAGTAAAGAAATCTTTCTGGTGCCAGACACGTCTGTCTGGTTTTACTCTGTCTTTGGATAAAATCCCCCTTGCTGTGAGTTTCTTCTGACCGAGTGCCGATAATGATTAGGTACAAAGTCAGGATGGTCTCCCTTTTAATAAATCCCTCGATGAGGTGATTTATGAGGCTGGTGTCGCTGGGTGCTGAACAAGGTTGTGTGAAGTTGTACGATGCGGCTCAAAGCGCCCTCAGTGAAAGTGTTGGGCAGTCTGCGTAGCCTCCGTAGCTCCTGGCTTGCTTGCTTGAAAATATAGCCCTCAGTTAATCCCGAATGTGCAGGTGGAGCTTCTGCAGCTTGGGGTTTTTAACTTGTTGTTAAGTGGAATTGAGAATGGTATAAACTAAAAAAACAGAAGGTACGACTGTTCTCAGCAGTGGAGAAATTCCCAGACCAAATTCTTGGATCTGAGTTTCTGGAAACATCTTATTTGTGCTTCTAATGTCATCCGTAGCGATAGACTCGCAGCTTTCCCAGCTGTGTCTTGCCAGCCAAGCTGCTGTTGGGGAGGAAGGTGAACAGATAATGTGCCTAAAGAAAGAAATGACAGGGGGCATTACACCGAGGGAGAAGAGTAGTTAGTAATTGAGAGAAACTCAATTGAGAGGAGGTAAAAATGGAAATTGGGAGAAAAATACTTTAAAAAGAAAAAAGTATATTTAAAAAAAATCATATGGAGGAAAAAAATCTGTGTCTGTGTGGGATTTTATGCAGCACATATGTATTTTTTTCTCTGCCCTCACTTAGAAAATGTCTCTTTAGTATATATTAGCAATATGTGCATCTTTAGTATATATTAGCAATATGTACAGTGGTATGTCAGAAATACAGATCAATTACAGTATATCTGCATTTTCTGTGCATTATCATTTTCTGCCGTGTCTAAAGCTCTTTAACGATAAATGGAAATATATGGAAATCTCTTTTGTGTCAGGGATTATTTTCCTATTTCCGTCACTCCTTTTCTTTGGCAGCACTTCCTTTACAGGGGTCTCAGGAAGGCCTGAACATTTTTGTTCTGTGTATTTTGTGATGGTAACCGCTGCACTTCACGGCTGCACGTCTCTGTGAAGCTTGAGATCTTCGCTTCATATCTTTCTCTGCCTTTTCTCTTTCTGTCTTAAATTTATGGACTGTCACTTTCAACTCCATAAGCACCCAGATGTTAGCCATGGTGATTTCTGCTCTGCCTTCACTTAAATCTCTAACATCTTCTAAAATGCTTCTTCCATCTCTGGACTAAGGGCTGGAATTCCAGCAAGAAATGGAGGCAGGATTTTTTTTAGATGAACCAGTTGGCTATTTATTTTAAGGTAACTGAAACAGCCAGTGGGTGGAGTAACCAAATGGGCTGCAGCTGGGCTGCAGCCCTTTGGGCCCCTTGCTCTTCTGGGGCCACCTGTAGTGCGTAAGCCCACAGGTGAGGCCAATTCCCTGCCTAATCCCTTTTAAGCAAGAGGAAGAGCCAGTTGCCTCTTCCTCCCCTGCCCTGCCAGTGTTGGATGCAGCTGCTGCAGGGAGCCAGGGGTCTTGCACGGCTCCCGTGTCGGGAAGTGGAGACGCTGCAGGAGAAGCCGTAGCAAACACGGAGAGGGAGGTAAGGCTCCTGCTTTGGGGAGAGAGGGAGGGTGCCTGTGAAAATGCTAAAACATCTGCTCATGTCCTTGTGGCTGCTCAGTTTGGGGTACCTGGATCTCTTCAGTAGGTTTGCTTTTAAAAATTGCAAGAGGTGCCAAATAGCAGTTCTGGGTGTAATGGGATGTTCCAATGCTCCTGGTCGTGCTGGTTCAGTTCTCTTAGGTGCCTGGTGAGCTGGGTTAGAGAGGTGAACCTAAACGACTACAACAGATATATCTGGGTTAGAGAAGTGGACCCAAATGACTACAACAGCTACATCTTTTTTTCTTTTAAAGAACCATTTTCACAGTTTCTCTTGGAATGAAGTCATGTGCTAATAGTCAGTATTAAGTACATCTCTTGTGATGCTGTTCAGGTGTTCACTATCAAGAGCTGCCTGAAGATCATTCTAGAAGAGATGAGCTAAGGGACTTAGAGTGTTCTGGAGCTTTGCAGTGTCTGTTTTCACCTGGTTTTCATTACAATATGCACTGATCTTTCATGCTAAAATAAGCTCTGAAGTTTGTAGCAGATCTGGAAAAAATTGCTTCTTTTCTCAATATAGGCATAATAGAACTTGAAAGTTGCAAGCTCACTTCTGTAACATAAAAATTATATCATTTTGTCTACAGGTGCTCTGGTGCACCGAGTGCTATTGCCTATTCTGAAAGTCAGCAATTCAATGCATGTGTGTCTTATAATCCTGCGAAAAGGTTATTCGTGCTTGTGTATCTCGCTGTGTTTTGGGAATGCATTAATGCATGTGCAGAGGTGTAAAGGTCTACAGTGTGCTGTTGTCCAGAGTATGAGAGTTACTGCTGTTGATTATCAGGCCACTGGGTGGGATATTTGTTTTTATTTATTTTCACTTTTTGGTCTAGAGGGACCAAACTTTTTTGGCGCTTATCGCTTAAGTGGGAAGAAGAGTTCCCTGGTTTTGGAGCATGTATGTCTTTTTGTTTGTTTTTAGCTTGTTTGCTTTTTAGACCGATTGCAGGTACTTTTTCCTTATGTTCTAGATAGGGTTTGCCAGAAAGATTGTAATAAATGTGATACACTTGTGCATTTGTGAGCCCTTTTGGGGCTGAGCAGACTGACTGTATTGGTAGGAGTACCTCAGACATTAAAATGTGTTGAGAAAGCCTCACGTGAAAGTGTCTTTTATTATTATTTGTTTCAATAGTGCTGCTCAATAGAATGCTTGCACGGGACTACTTTTTATTTCTTTTTTAAAAAGCATTTCGGAGGTGGCTAGAAGCTGGAAGTGGAGGTGTGGGAGAGTTAGCTGGAATGAATTATGGTGTTGAGCGTGGCAGCGTTTTTGACCTTTCTGTGTAAGGTTACGAGATGGTCTGTGAAGGTCCAAAGAGCTGTACAGTAGGTGTAAAAATAACTGTCGAGGTAAGTTCAGAAATACTACACTCGATGGGTTTTGCAGGTGAGGAAAATAATTGGAAATGGCAAATGCAGAGAGCACCTGGACAGTGACTGCAGCTTGGTGCTGACTACCAAGTCCTTCCCTAGGATGTGCACTCAAGATTTGATTGTTGTGAGGTACTTAATCCTCATATAGTTCTGCCTCTTTGAAAATATTTCCTCTTCAGCACTGTCAAAAAATAAAGCTCGGAGAGCTAAAGCCAGAAAGCAAATCTTGATTAAGGTGCACCTTGATAAAGGTTCAACATGTATGGGCTTTCTTTGGAGAAGCATAGATGCATAATAAAACTCTTAAAGTTTCTTAGTATGTAACTCTCAGTTTCCCTGAAGCATCAGTTTTCATAAAAGATCCAAAGTAGGGTGACAGCACTAACATTTCAATAAAATACCATGCCCCAAATTCAGGTGATCTTATAGACCATTTCCCATCTTTCTGATAAAATAAGAGTTTGCCGGGGGAGCATCTAGGCAGGAGTGGGAAAGCATTTGAGACTGTCAGTCCTGGCTGCACTTGTTGCACCAGACCCATATGTAACTGTGTTGTTACACTTAAAAACATTGATGTAAACATATAGTATGTAATAATTTAAATGAAGATATACAGGAAATCTGTTAATGTTTGTTGCTTCATGATGGAAATGACAATGCAAAGTTCAGTGTGAAGGTTTCCCTTGTCTTCTGGACCAGACTGGAAAGAG
Organism: Nothoprocta pentlandii; assembly: GCA_013398315.1. Classification (NCBI taxonomy): domain Eukaryota; kingdom Metazoa; phylum Chordata; class Aves; order Tinamiformes; family Tinamidae; genus Nothoprocta; species Nothoprocta pentlandii. The sequence continues at coordinate 320,824 of VZSG01000668.1, forward strand.
TGTCAGGTGGCAGCAGGAATGGAGAGGGCAAAAATTTAGCACTGAAATGAGTGCAGAAGAGCGAAAACCCAAGGGCTGCTCTGTAAGCGTGAGGTTTGGGCAGTTCAGTGGTTGCAGTGGTGCGAGGGGCTTGTGCTCTTAGGATCAACACTAATTGGAATATTTCTTTATCAAGGGAAAGGTAAATTGACCGGAGAAAGCAGTGAGGTGCTGAGGCCTCAAAGCAAGTGTTTGTGGAGAAGCAACCAGGAAGTTGTTGTTGGGCAGAGGCCAGGACAGCACAGCTCCTCCGAAATCTTAACTCTGACCTCAGGAGATGTTTAAAGAGTGTCTGTAGTTTGAAGGTCACGCAGGCATGGCAGGCATGTCAAAAGATCAGAGGAATGGTGTGCAATTGCAAGCAACAGGTTTCAACGGTGGCTTTCTTGGTGATGGTGGGAGAAGAGGGCAGTCCTTGAGCGGGAAGGTTGGACTAGATGATCTCTAGAGGTGCCTTCCAACCTTGGCTATTCAGTGCTTCTGTCCTGCCTGCTGGTACTGCACCGCAAGCTACTGCAGCGTGAGGCGCCCACGCAGGCAGGAGTGTGCCGTGCACGCTGCTGCCACGTTGTTCCTGCGCTTGTCGCTTGTGTGAAGCGAGGCCCTGCTTCAGTACGTGTGCAGTGAGACTTATGGTTGCCATGGGAACCGCTACTCTACGTTTGGAGAGGGATGTGCTTGCTCCTAACGTTGTGCTCATCCCGGGATTTTAGCATGGGGGCTTTTCTGGTGTGGTTTGTTCATTTGTTTGTTTATTTACTTACTCTAATTAGACTGGTTTGTGTGTGCTCCTGTCTGGCTAACCTCAACGCAGAACAAATGAGTGTTTTCATTAATAGATGTTTATCAGATCCAGGAACAAGACGAAAATTGCGTTGCCCCGAGGGTGGGGGGAGAGGAAAGCTGCAGCACGGTGGTCTCATTAATCTTGCAAGCAAGGACCAGCAGTTTGCTGTTAGCACATGGAGATAATGTCTGCTTGCTTTGGTAAACTGTGTTGGAGATTTGATGGGTTAAATTTTAATGGAATGCTTCTGTAGGTTATCAGGAGAACAAGTGCAAGTATAATTTTATTAGAGGGCTTAGATATTGCTTGTTTTCATGTCTTATTTTCACAAGCTCTTGGACAGACCTTAAGCAGAAAATCCGTTTCAAGTAAATGGATTAGTGTGTTGAATTTTCAGGAAAACCTTGGAGACTTGAGAGAAGAATGGTCAAGAGACTGTTAATTTTGTATTAGGTGGATTACAATGACAACTGTGAATACGTTATTCTAAAGGATGATAATCTTCTGCAGAAAGTGTTCTGGGCTCAAAAATAGAACTTGGTTTACTAGGAGCTCCCTAAAAAATAAATGTTATTGTATCAATATATGGAATGCATTATGCCAGTCAAGTCTTTGATAAAAACTTTACCAAAGTTTTTATCCAAGAGAAAACAAAGGCTTATTTTCTCAAATGTTTATCTTTATTTCGTGTGTTTGTGTGTTGTGATTTCACTTACGTGTGTACAAATGCTTCCACCAGCTTGGCTGCTGTGCAGATTGTTGGATCAAAACTTGTAGTAGTTTTGGGTAGAGAGATATGAGTGTGTATGTGCACCTCTCGTGTGTATATATTCACATCTAAAAGAAGCACTAGTCATGTGTTGAATGTTCATTGTGGATTTTCATTAGTATTTCTGAATACTTGGATAAGGAGATAATTTTCTATGATTTTTGGGGGGCTAAATTCTCCTATTTGTATGTTGACTTAGCCCTCAGAGAAATGAATTTGCAGTACCAGACCTGGAAGCTGTTCATCGTGTAGCAGGGAACGCTTTCCAACAGGGAGACGCTTCAGCTGTTGATCTAAACTTTCAGTATTAACTTCGCCTGCTTCAGTGGCATGGAACTTCTTAAGTAAGAACAAAGTAAAATTTCAAAGGATGTAATAAAAGTAATGAGCTCTTAATGAATCTGTTAAAGGAGCTGAGATAAATGGAAGTTGTTCAGGCTTCTAGGAAAGTCGACTTTGATAGTCCTCTTTATAGGACAGGGCAACAACGAGTTAAGTCTGTATTTAGAAGCAGTCTTCTGCTGGCTACCTTCTAATAACTTAATGGGGATTTAAATTGGATGTAGGGCGTCATTTCCTCTCTGATAACTAGAGATCAAAGGAGTTGCTCCTGTTGAAGGTGGTGGTTATAGATTGAGATCATTTTGATTTTGACCTCTGCTTCTTCCTAAGCTTTGCCTTATGTTGACTTCTGCGTTGCTTCCTACCAGAAATATGTACTCAAAGCTCTTAGAGGTGTTAAGTCTGATGTTTCATGCATTTGGAGATACAAGTTCCAAGGAGGCTTAATATGGCATGAAGGATTCCTGAGCTGAGTTGCCCAGAGAGGAAAGCAGGAAGGCTGTGGGAGGGTGCAGTGTTTTGCTTCTTGGAGCAAAGTTGGTATTTCTTTTTCATGCTCACCTAAGCTGCAATGTTAGGCTTGAAAAGCTTTGAAAATCTGGTATCAGTGGAAGTTTTTCTGCACAATGATTAACATATTAAGGGCATAGGAAGCACAATCTGAAACAGCGCAAGATGTGAGGCTAGCAAAACGAGTTCCTGATGAGATTCTGTTACCTTGTAGAGAAAAACAAAGCAATCTCCTTAACCTGAGCATCAGACCTAGAAGATGTCGATAGCATTGCACACCTGGCTGAGCCCAGCCTGGCCATTCTAAGCCTTAGTAAATTTTCTTTAAAAAATATTGATGTGATATTATAAAGTGATTTAAAAAAAAAAAAATCTATGAGGCAATGACTTTGCAGTCAGATGGAGTGCTTTGTTGTTAAATTAATCCTTTCACCCGGAGCTGTAGGGGCTAAAAAAAGGTAGAAAGCATTGCTGGGTGACTCGATGGAGATTTACTTGTTGTGTTATTCCAGAGAAGCCTGAAATGAATCTGCGAATGATGTTTTTGACTACAGTAGGGCACCTGCAATTACTCACTTCACCACTCATGGAAGGCATCATTGATTAAATTGCAAAGACTATTGACTGTACTGGTGTGGTGGAACTTGCTGTCTTCTCAAGATGCTGTATTTACAGGGAGTGCTTAAATTCACGGGCGGATTTTATGTTGGATTTTTTTTAAACTAACGGTAGAGAATGAGGATTTATAGAGAGTTTACCACTGAATTACTGGATTTTGTTCCAATCAACCCCAAAAGTGAGATGCATGCTTTATAGCTATAGCAAGTGGGAGGTCTGTATACAGTGGATGACTGAAGTTGTCTCTTAAATGGTTTTTCTGATCAAATAGTTGTGAGCTGAAAGATGGACAAGTTTTGCGTGTCTTTTGCATGATTTAGTGACAGGGTGCTCAAAACTGACTTAAATTATGAAAATGTCGTTAAAACACTACTGAAAGTTTCAAAGATGGAACCATCTGAGTAGCAGTGGCTTATAAAAATGAGAGAAAATTCATATGAAAGGCTTTGTCACAAAAGTAATCTGGAAGCTGTGTTGAAGTGAAGCATGGCCATAGCATCTCAGAATCAAAGGACTGTCTGAGCTTGTGTAACTGCCGAGCTCAAAGGGAAAGACTTTGGTCTCACTAATGATATCAGCAGAGAACTAAAAGTCTTCAAGTTCCTGCTGCCCAGTAAGTTTACTGCTGTGCAAGGGTGTGCCAACAGTTCAATTTCATTGTACAAAAAAAGTGGAAAAATGCTATCTCTTTAAGCTATAATAGCTGAAATCAGCATGTGAGTCTATATCCAGAGTCATTTCTTGTGCATTTGTTTTGATGCATTCCCGTATGCTTGTTGTGAATTACTCAGTCGAACACATGAGGATGATCAGGGGCCTGGAGCATCTGCCCTCTGAGGAAAGGCTGAGAGAGCTGGGCCTGTTCAGCCTGAGGAAGAGAAGGCTGAGCTTTTGTTGAAGCATCATTAAGCTCTGAATTGAAGCATCAGATGTTCCACAGGAACTTAAGGAAAAACTTCTGAACAGTGAAGGGTGACAGAGCCCTGGAACAGGCTGCCCAGAGAGGTTGTGGAGTCTCCTTCTCTCAGGGGAGCTTCAAAACCTGCTTGGACACAGCCCCGTGCCACCTGCTCTAGGTGACCCTGTGTATGCAGGGGGGTTGGACTAGATGATCTCTGAGGTCCTTTCCAGCCTTAGGGTTCTGTGATAACTCTGTGAAAGCTGTCCTGGATGTACATCTGGGAAAGGCCTCAATGAGAAAATCTAAGATGATCATGACTGCTTATTTGGGCCAATGAAATTTGTAATTCTCTTCTGCAGAGAATTTAAATATCATGATTTAAGTATTTTTAAAATATTACAAATAGTATAAATAAACATTATAACTAATATAATGGTTTGTAGATAATTTAAAGCATTTAAGTGCAAACCCTCTCTTGATCCCACTGTATACTCAAGTATGTTCATATGCAAGGAGACTTTGGAGTCTGCCTGCAGTAATGCGGGTGTATTGTTTTTGTACAACTGGGTTATCTGCTAGTGGTAATACCAGGATTAACAATCTAAGCAGGGAGTTTTAGGCCAGGAAGATGACTGTGCATAGTGGAAGGGGATATTTTGACAGGCCTCCCTTAGAAAAACTTGTGCTCCTTTGCAATAGGAGCAAAGGAGCATTAGTCCGAGTGCTTTTCACAGTGTTATGGCTGCAAACAGGCCAAGCTTATCTCTTGCATATGTAAAACGGGATGATTGTGCAAGCTTGTTTGCAGTTGTTTTCCCATTTGTGTAAGGCAGAAATAATAGTTAGGCTTTTCAGCGGTTGTAGTCTTGCTGTCAAATGTGCTATTGCTGAAAGAGCAGCCAAAGAGGTGTTAATGGCCAGGAATGCTTGAAAGCAACTGACCCTCCTGCAAGAGAATGACTTAATAAGCCCCGTTTTCAGATATTTTCTTTCCTCAGATATGTCTTGGTATTTGTATAAAATTTAGACTGTGTAAATGCCTGGGGCTGAGGTAAAGAAAGCATAATTCATTATGAAGTTGATTTCATCTGATCCCTGTTGTAACTTCTTTCTTTGAAAGCCAGATTTGTAAGGGGAGGATGGTGCCCCGTAGCCATATCTGTCACCTGTCTGGTGCATCTGCAGCAAGGACTTTGCGGGAGAACAAGGCATCCTTCTGATTTGTGCTTTCCAATTTCAAGATCAGTTGCACTTTCCTTCTGGCAACTGAAGGAGTGAGGTGCTTGTACATGAGACGCTTGCATAGAAACTTCTGAGGTGGTTCAATCTTGCAAGTTGTTAGAGATTTTTCCCTCTTAATAAGAGGAAATTCGAGAATCCTGTGTCTGTACCAAGAAATGGGATAAATGGTGCAGCATGTGCTGGCACCTCAAGAGCTTGGGTCTACAAAGGTAAGCCAGTTTATAGGCAACAGTGCAATCTAGTGCCGAAGGTCAGAGTAAAAAAGAAAAAAATGTTGTCAGACAAAACCAACTAGATTCTGAGAAGATTTTAGCAGTTTTTTCAATCGAGGGTGTGCTCGTAAAGGTCAGCAGAAATGCCCTCATGACGTTCTTCTGGGCAGCTCTTTCATAAACAACTTCCATTGGCAAGTGAACTATTTTAAAATGTTTCAGAGATGGCTTTTTTTCAAGTGATACACAACCAGGGCAAGGTGACCAGGAAAAAAAAAAAAAAACCCAAAAAATTAGCTCTGAGAAGAGCAACAGGGGCAGGAGGGGAGGGCTCTTGCAGTCCAGGTGTGTTCTGGTGGTTTATTTCTCAGGTAAGGATGGTAAGGATGTGATCTGCAGCCCAAGCAGGCCATAGCTGATGATTCTCAAAATGTTGTCTTTAGTATAATTCCTGCTCCTATTGTTTATATAGCACTTGTACATGGAGTGTATTTAATCAAAGTTTTTGGTTGCATAAGGTATGTAGGAGGCATATTTGGATATTTCCAATGATATGTATCTTGTAATTCTTTTTTTTTTTTTACTTTAAAATTATCTTAAATTTTAATATCTGTTTAATAAAATGTGATTTGTATCCGAGTTTTCAGTATGAGAAGTTAAAATGGATTATTTCAGCAGCTGCGCAGGAAAAGAGTTGCCACTGTTTGGTTTATTTTCTTGTCTCTCATTTAATTTTGTTTTGCATTTAGATTTGGATTTTTTTTGGCAGAAAGAGCAGCTTAGCTAGGGAGAGAGACTTATAAAATATGTATTGTTGGAAATGAGTTTTGCTGCTTGGAAATTTATATGTCTGGTATATGAATTCAATCCATTGTCATTATGTCTTTTGGATAACATGCTCTTTCATTTCTTCGCTCAGCTCCTTCTCCCTCCTTTCCCTCCCCGCATTGTAATGGTGCTCACTGAACTTAAATTACACAGTAATAACCCTTTTCGATACATCATTGCTAATATGTACATGACATTTTATAATATTAGATTTATTTGAAGAAATTAATCCAGACAAAACAGGGAAATAATATCTTTTTTTTTAAAGAGCACAGTCACTTTGTATGGCACGCCATATTTTATTTACAACTTACTATGTTAAAATGGTTGGGGAGCAACGTTTTGGGCCTAATGTTTTAAAAGTAAATTACTTGAAAAGGCGAAATTCGATTTCCTGTGCTAATTTAACTGATACAAAGGATGATATTATTGGAAATAGGCAGGTGGTTGGACTTCTAATGCATTTTTTGTACCCTCAGGGACCTATTTTGTTTGATCTGTAGTTTCAAGATCTTCCTCGGGACTTGGCCTTTTATAACTTGCAAAAAGTTAATAAAATTAAAAAAAAAAAAAAAAAGGTAGAAAAAAGGCAACCTGTGATGACATCTTTTTGAGGCGCAAGGGGTAAGGAAATAAAACAAGTTAAAATTTCTGAAGATTCCTGGAAAATACACCCTTCCACAGGAAAAATAATTTGCAAAAGAAATAAAAGTAAACCCTGTAATGTGGTCTCTTATATAAAATGGGTGTAGGAGAGGCATATACAGTGTGTTCAGTGCAGGAGATAAGTGAAGCAGGATTTACGCTCCCATAAAGGGGCCTCCTTGGTAGTTGGTTTGCTGCAGGTTTCCTGAAAGTGCCCAGCTAGGTTGATGGGGTAGTTGATCCCTCCGAGAAGTGCTTTTTTTCCTGATGCTGTGGAGAATTTTGTGGCTGGCCCTTATACATTGGGAGATGTGTTTGTGTGGGTTTTTTAATTTGCTAAATTCTTGCTTGGGGTTTTTTTGGGGGACATTTTGCATTCCAGGATCCTGGGACCGTGATGCAATCCTGCCCTTGGATTAATGGCCTGTGGGGGCTGAGCAAAGGGGCTGATCCCTCTGTTTTGGGCATGTGCTAGTTGGGTTGAGTTGAGGTTTAGGTGGTTGCCCCCACCTAGCGTGCAATCATCTTTGGTCTCGGGGCTCTGATGAGAGAAACCATTAGTGAGGCACCTTCCTGCCTGGCCAAACCTTTCTGTAATGGGAAATTTTCAAAGCACAGAAGTTTCCAGGCAGAAGCTGGACGGGGCTCCGAAACTGGTGGTGTTAGATGTGGCACTTGGAGACCAGGCACCTGATGGCTGGAAGAGCCCTTACCTCCGAGTCATCGTTAGCAGCACAGCCTGGACAGTGCTTCCCCGTTGGCCATAGTCAAGAAATGGAATTACTGGAGTAACAAACGATGTATTTGAAGTAATTTGAGTTTGGATTGTAGCATAATCTAGTTTGAGCTTGGTAGCCATGTAGAAATTCAATATATGTTAATATATACGCATGAAAACATTTTTGAGGTAGTAGGGTTTAGTGTGACTTGAAGTAAACTGTTGTGTGTTTACTATTTCAACTGCTGCAGAGCACAGATTGTATCTAACCTTTGATTTTCTGCTGTATTCCAGTATGTGCTGCAATCCTTAAAGGGATTGTTAGCGTTAGTTGACGAAAATTCAGTTAAAATAGAATTGAAAGAAGAGAAGCAAATGTTAATGAGTATGGGTGGAAGACATGATAAATAACAAAAAAAAAAGTGTATAGACTGGGTTGAGAGTAGATAATTGGAGCAAGATACATGACCCTTTTTATTGTGTAGAAAGACATTCAAGTGACACTAAGTTGCATGCAGTATGGACGGGTACAGTATTTTGTCCAGTGTGGTAACGGGATTTGTATGAGCTCTTTGGGTAAGATGGGATGAAATAACGATGTGGGGAATTCAGCACTTGCTATTTCAGCTCTAGCTCAGCAACTGTTCTTGGTAATACTTTTTGATTTGGATGTATGACACCCTTGAAACTCACCTGCTTTCCTGGGTTGATAAAAGCAGTATTACAGCTAGGACATGAGTACAGCATAATGAAAATGAAAAATCTTGGCTTGATACACATGAAGTTTTAGCCTCTTTTCACCTCTGAAAAAGCAGCATTCCCCTTCCCCTTAAGTGTTTGGCCTCGTTCAGAAAACTTTGTATTGCTTGTTCTGTGATTGCCTATCCCTTTTTTAGAAGAAGATTTTTCTTAGCTTTTCTCATCTTTGACATTCCTTGGGCCCCAAAGAACTTCAGAAGATTCAATTCCTATTCAGCAGAGGTCTTTTGAAGTGAGCATATGTATATATTTAGAGTGTACTGATGTGTCTTTGAAGAGCTGTTCTTATTCTCTTTGGGTAGCTCTAATGAGTTGCCATAGTTTGCCTTGGAAACATAGCACGACTTGATGTTATTGTTAAGACTCTAGGAATGTTTCATAATACATGGTATGAGAATATTTGCTGCGGTGACAGAAAAGAGGGGAAAACTGGAAGGGTTTTATATATGTGTTTATATACATTTTAGGGAGCTAGGCAGACAAGCTAAGAACAAAAGCTACAACCTACTGTCTGACATGATAAATATTGTCTGAAGATGCCCGAAGCCAACCAGGTGCAATACAGTTAATAAGTAGGCTTAGTGTAAGAAATTTCTTTGATTTTATGTGAGAAATGAGCAGTTAAAAAAAAAGCCAGCCTCCCTCTACCTCTGCCACCCCTGGCCAAACAAACAAGAAAACCCATCTTGCATTTATTGCATTATTAATGCAATGAAGTCATTTCTAAAATTCACTATTTTTTTCTAAGGTTGGTGTAATGCTTCCCTCCTCACCTCCTCCCTTTTTATTAGATGCAGATCAAGGGTTTGGAAGTTAGCATAGGAGCCTGGACACAAAGATAATGATTTGTATTTTTAAGCTTTCAGATGCATTTACTTAAGTAAATGCATCAGGGAGGATTTTTGTTTGTCATCCGTATTTTGTTGATTATGTGATCCCAGGGCAGACTAAACATTCTTGTTACATGTCAGAGTCGGATACTGGGGTGCAAAAGCAAAAGTGTTTGGTTAATATGGGTGGGATTATTCTGCGAGAGTGTCTTAAGTGTGGCGCCTTTTTCTTGTGAAAGTGGAAAAATACTGATGTACCTTTGAGATAATGTGTTTTCGCAGCTCTGTTTAGTCATGATCCTAACTTGGTATTTGCCCATAAATAGAATTCCATTTCTGGAATCCTCAGAATTTTTATCTGGAAAAAAAAAACAATTTTTTCCCCTAATATTTAGCCTTGTGACTTTTTCTTTCATGAATTAAGATTTGGCACCTTTCTCATATTTGATTTGGGTTTTGGTTCTTTCCTTCCTTTTTTCTGGGAGGGGAAAAATAGGGGTGAATTTGCAGTGTACAATCTGTTCTATGGTCACACTACATGTAGATAGACTTAACTCTTTATTCCATTGGGTACAGGTACTTCTTAATGGCCCTGAAAATGTTTGCAAGAGAAAAGGCAGTTGTGAGGATGTCCTTGCCTATTGCTGGCTTTTCCTCTATGGAGAAGTCCCCAAAGGATTTTTACCTGTGGAAGATCAAAGGAGGGGAAAATTTTATTATTTTTTTTCATTTTCTTAGTGGTTGGTTTAGTTCTGTCTTAATTTTTTTTGACTTTATTTTCGTCTTTGACTTGTTTGCTCAAGGTGGTTCGTGGTTGTGCAGAAATTACTCAGGGTGAGTAAAAGATATGTGGAAGCCATCTGTTTAATATTGAAGTTTTAGCCCTAGAGGTAATGAACTGGGAGAATTAAGAGCCATTTCTGAATAGAAGAAAATATGTAATTGTAAATAGCTCTGGTTCCAGGTGGGTTTGAAGGCATTTGCCTTCATTGCTTTCATTACGGTGCTTGCCAGAGCATTAGCAATGGGAAACCTGACTTTTTGTGGAGCGCTCAGCAGCCGCAGCTCTCAGGGGTTACGGGTGGCCAATACACCTGGACATTGAACCAGAGCAGTTAACGTAGCCAAGTGAAGTACATTTTGGGTTTGCTTTTTATTTTATTTCCCTTTACCTTATCACATATTTAATGTGGTCACTGTTGGGCTCTTATCAGGCTTGATCACAGCAGGGAAGAGGCCTGTCTGTGCTTGCTTCAGATTAAAGATGGAGAAGATTGCCCCGAATTATTCCGCTCTGGTGATAGGTATCTTTGTGATTCAAACCTATCTTGGTGACTGGAGCAGTTCTTTTCCCCCTTATCCTGTGAGTCTATAAACCTAGGCCAGTGTTTCCTTGATGCAGATAGCCTTATCTGTCAAACGTGATGAAGCCCTAGAGATATCTAGTCTTTCTGCTGTGAGGCAGCATCCAGCAGATAAGGACTTCCTACCTCTAATGTCTGATGGCCTGCCTGCAAAAAGAAAACTCAGGCCTATGGTAGGGCCTTGGAGTGCTGCTAAGTTGATAGATTCATCACTGTTTTGGGTGAATAGAGCTTCTTTCCTGGCCGTAATGGATCACTGTGCAGCAGCATGGATAACATTTTTGGCAGAGCGTTCCTTGCTCCCGATGCTGCCCACCTAGGAGCTATGGCCAGCTTGGCAGCAAACCGTAAACCAGGTTTTCTGTTGGCAGCAGCTCTGTGGAGCTGCATTGCTCTCGTGCTCCTCTTCACGTTGAGGTGCTGCAGTGCGCAGGGCTGCTGCCGTGTGAGGTGATGCCTCGCAATGTCCCTGGATGACTGACTGTGCTGTTAGGCAAAGAGTTAATGGGATTTTGAAGGAGAAAAGGGAACACATGTTGTTAACCATGTATTAATAGAGAAAAATGACACCTTGGGCATTGCCCTTCTCTAGACAGTTTCAATCTCAGGACTTCTCACCTATGAACTGATCTGTAAATTACAGTATTTTAAATTCTGAAGCGGTCAAAGGCATTTAGAAAAAAACAACTCTTCCCCCCCCAAAAAAAAAAAAAAAAATCTTAGGTGTGTGTCTTAAGTGGTATTTTAAAAGATTGAGGACCCAGCCTTTTAAAAGATGAGGACCCACTGCTTTCCACCACAGGAGTTGTATTAGTTCAGATTACCTTCACTCACAAGTGCTTCTTGAATCAGATCTCTTGATTAGCAAAATTAATGGTATCAAAATTAACTTCTGGTTAACTTTTCAAAGCTTAAATGCCCATAGACTCACTTTTCAGCCTACTTCTGTGAAATAGGTGGACAGAATCATACTTAAAACTCTTGTCAACTTAATAATAAATACAGTTGTCGTCAATTAAAAAAAGACCAGGAATCCGGTCTTGTTTGTGAAGCTGAGGAAGCTGCAGTGGGATATTATCTTGATGTTTACTTACTTATTAGGCCCGTTATCATAACAGATGTAGCTGTTGGTCATTGTTGTGGGAGTACGAAGAGGATTTTGCCGCATGTTTTCTGTTAATAACGTTTCCGTGCCATATGTCAAACATCTGTATGCTCATAATTTATGCTAATTCAAGAGTCCCAGGACAAAGCTGATCTTTGCAGTTATAAACATCTCCGAAGTCATTAACCAACAGGACTGTCCTAAAGCACCATTTGGTGGGATTTATTAGACTACAATGCATGCCTAATACCTCAGAGAAGACTGTCAAAGGTGAATGTTGTTATCTAGCTGTGTCTAGACTACTTGTCAGACTAGCAGAGAAAGTGGCAGCTCAGCTATTTTTAGTTTGGATTAAATTCACTTCGTTGAACTAAAGTTGTTTGTGATATCTAAACATATCAGAATATCAGGATGTGCTTTATCTTTCAAGATCTCTTTTATCTTGTTTACGGTGAAGAGCAGTTGTTTGTATTTAAGTATAATACAATATTTTCATGCCTTTAAGAGATGCTGCAAGGTTGATAGTGCATTGTCACTGAACCTCCTAAGTGCTGAGGATTCCAGCTATTGTTATCTAGTTATTGTTAGTTCCACGGGCCTATTCATGAGGAATATGGAAATGACATGGAAAGGAGGTAAAGTTTTTGAAGATGTTTTCTAAGTGGCTGCGACCAAGTTCCAGAGCTCGCTGAAGTCATAAGGCTTCATAAGTCTTTTGATCTTCACAACTGTTGGATGCAAAAACATTTGCATAGTTTTTCATAATTTTGGTCCTTTTTGGTCTTCTAGCATGTTTGATCTGGCAAGGTTGGTTGTGCATGGGCAGGAGGAGCCAGGAAAACCTTGTCTCCCTGCAAAGTCTGCCTTCCCATCTGTCCTATAGTACCTGGATTTGCTGCTGGCTTCTCATCCGCCTTCCAAATCCCTGCTTTTCTCCTTGTGTCATCCAGATTTGGATTGGCTTCTAGACAGCGGTAACTCAAGTCTGATGACAGAGAGAATTGGCACCAAATGCGAATGTAGCCCTTCAACCCATTTCTCCATTCAGGGCTTCAGCAAGACTTTGTTTTTAAAAGGTGTAGGGAGAAATGTGTCTGCTAATGGTTTTTCTCTGCATTTGAATGTGTAAACTTTAAAAATCAGCAAGGAAGACAGAGCTATTAAAATGCAAATAAGTAGCCTCCCTCGGTTGCTGCATTCTGCTTGCTGCCCTTCAATACCTTGAGAGGCACGTGTAAATACAGGTTTATTCATCATTACTGCACCAACCCCGATGGGTTGTTCCTTCAGATTAGCGTTGGGTGGTTTTTGCCTATTTTTGGGTCAAGCCAAGATTTTCTTCCTTGGTTTCAGCTCGTGTTGTCCTGCCGGGGAGCTCTGGGGGTCCCTGTGCTAAGGCGCCCACGCAGGGCGACCATGCCCTGCTTTGGTTAATGCGTTGCTTCTCAGGAAAAAGCTTCTGTTGAAAAGTAAAATAACAATAAAAACTGGCGTGCTGTCAGAGGCCGATATTATGGTGGCAATATTATAATAGTGTTGACTTTTAATTAAATGAAGTTGACATATTTTAAGTCTGCAGATTAACCATCTGCTGCAGCATTAATGAATATCCTTCATGGCATCAGATCAGGACCCGTGTTTGTCATGTTTTGCCTTTTTTTTTTTCTTTTTTAATTCTCCCAGAATGCTTTCTGAAACTCATACTTGTTGTTGATTAAGGCATGGAATACTGGCCAGAATCAATTTTGATTAGACATTTACCCACTGCTGGGAAATGAACTCTGTGCCCAGGGCTTTATTTCTGTTTTCTGCAGTTCTTCTTGGTTAAAATGTTTATGAGCAAGAATTTTTGTGATTATGATTATCTTGGTTACAACTCCACCATATCAAATAGCTTCCTTTAAACAACACCTTCTGATTTATGGTTTGAGTGAGATGCTGGTACATATCTTTTTGCATGGACAATTAATCTCTAAGTTCTGCTTTTCTTGAAGGTGCGATGGAATGCATCAAATGACTGTGTTAACTTTTATTTAAGCAAAATATCTTAGTGTATATGATTTCATATTGAATTTTTATCTTCAGCAGCAGATGTATTGTGCATAAAGCAATATTTGTTTTGTAAAGATGACTGGTGCAACCAGCAGCTGAACAATATGCTTAGTTTTATAATGACAGAGCAAGTAGCTGTAAAAAAGATGTTATGCCAAGACTTGATCTTGCAGCTTGCAATGCATTGCATTGCAGGTATGTACATTGCTGATTATTGATAGGAATTTTTTTTTTCTTTTTACTAAATGAATTAATTGCATTATGAGTTAATTTAGATGAGCGCTTTTGTCCTCCATTACCCTTCTGTAGGAAGCCGTTTCGATAGTAAGTGTGCTTCTTGACTCTCAGAACCTCTTTTCTGCAGATTCTTGATGCCTTCATCTTCCCATCAGATCCTTCCGTGAATGCTGTTTAAGATCTTTTTAGATTTTTTTCCCTTTTTCTTTTGAATGCTCAATAGGTCAAGTTGAAGTGTTTCGCTTTGAGAAGGATTCTAAAATGAGGATAGTGGTCAAGCGTGTTTTAGTGTATTGTATGTCGTCTTCAAGACGAATGGTCTGGTTGATGGTAATGTTTTTCTCCTCCCAACTCCCTTTTTTTTCTATTTTGTTCTTTGTTTTACCTCTTAACTTAAGGGTGACAGCCAAGTCAAGTATATGAACAGCTGAGTAGACATCATAAAAACCTACCCCACTTGGCAGACGGGTGTATAGAGGTAAGACACCTTGCAATGGTGAGACATAGCATCTGCTATTAGAAACCTTGTGGTGCCATCCCTATGAGCAGCACTGGCCAGCAGAAGCCACCTGCTCGATGCCCTAACACGACTATTGCAGCCAGAAGGGTCACGGCCCGGCCTGAGGATGATGGTGGTGGGGGGAGAGGAAGGCCTCTGTGCCCATATTCCTGGAGCAGGCAGCCTGGCTTGCTGATCATCCTTAAAAGTCAGCTGCTGTCGGAGCGGAGATGGATAGCTGGCAAAAACACAGGGAGGCGAAGCCAACGCTGCTTAGGGCTTTGGAGTCAACAGTGCCATTTTAATGTTAATTTTCTGTTCTGAAAAGCAGCCATTGAAAACATCATCTCCTATATATCTGCAGGCGTACAGCGTGGTGTCTCCCATTAACTTGATTAATTTCACATTTAATAATGTTCCACTGCAAACAGAACTCACCAGTTTGCTGCTGGATTTATTCTAGTGTTTGAAGAAAAAAGCTCTCTTGAGTATCTAAGAAAGCTAAGAGTTATTTTTTAAAAGGGGAAAAAGCTTTGCGCTTTTGTTAGTGTAAATGTTGTCAGACTCTGATATATACATTTTTCATGCTTAATAACTGATTGATATCATTCATCGGTATAATTTGAATCATTGTTATCCTGAAGGGAATTGCCTGATTAAAAATATTTATCTCCCAAGAAGATAAAAAGAATGCCAACATACAAAAGATTAGCAAGTCAAATTTGCTAAAATCAGTACAAAACCAGAAAGCAGAAGGATTTATTTTCTTTACTGACGGCAGCACGCTGGTAGCGTGCGAGAAGGCAGCAACCCCCTGCATTTTCCTTGTGTTGGAAGGAGGGAGCTTTGGCTGCTTGATGAGCCCCCTTAAAGATCTTCCCAGGAAGCAACTTGTCAATAACCATCAATCCAAAAGCCAGTTGAGCTGCAAGGTGGCTTGTTCTCCCAACCCATATTAACTCCTCGTGATGAACATGAGGTTTGCAGCTGCCTTATAGACGGGCGGTCTAGGTGTTGCCACCTGCCCTCTGGAAACCAAGGTTTTGCTTAGTTTTGCTCCTTGAATATTAGTGTATTTGAGCAACTGATACCAACTGTCAACTTGGGATGAGCGACCTGGTACAACTAGTTAATTGGATGTTTAACAAGAAGAATGCTTGGACTTTGGAGCCTTTGTTTGTTTGTTTATTGATGATGGGTTTTTGTCATGATGGGAGGCGAAGCAGGGGAGGTTGCCAAGGCAACCTGGTGATTTAAATCTGAACAAACATGAGCTATGAAATGTGTAATATTCACTTAAGGACCATTATGCTGCATTTCCTGAGGATACCAACTCAAAGGGGAAAGTAAAAAGCAAAGATTTTGAGCATTACAGTTTGTGTCTACTCTGGAAGTTCATTCAGTCTGGAGCGTAGAGGTGGTTTGGAGCAGCGGGCATTGCAGTCAAGCCCTGGGTCATTTGGAGATGCAGAGGTGGGTAGCCTAGAGTAGAGAACACATGGACTAATGCAGAGATGTGTGTGAGGCCTCCAAAA
The DNA here is from genome assembly GCA_013398315.1 of Nothoprocta pentlandii. Classification (NCBI taxonomy): domain Eukaryota; kingdom Metazoa; phylum Chordata; class Aves; order Tinamiformes; family Tinamidae; genus Nothoprocta; species Nothoprocta pentlandii. The sequence goes on from VZSG01000668.1 coordinate 336,816, forward strand.
AGATCGTAGGCTCTGTGTAAAGCTTGCCGGGTTTTTTGTTTGGTTGGTTTTTTTTAGAAGAAAGGGGTAACCAACCCTTTTGTATTGCTCTGGAGGGGAAATTCAGCAGTTGCCAATACTGTTCACAGAATCACAGAATAGTTAAGGTGGGAAAGGACCTCTAGAGATCATCTGGTCCAATCTCCCTATTCATACATGTTGTGGCATATAAATGCAAAAGTAGAGCCAGCAAGTTGATATGAAAACGTCTTGGACTATTTAGGAGGAGTCTATAAAGGCAGAAGTGTCTAGCAGTATTGAAGTTGCTAGTTCAGCATTATACTCCATGTAAATTCTGCAACACGGAGTAAAACGTGAAAATTGAAGTCACTGAAGAGGTGCTAGCACTGGAAGAGCTACAGGCGTAACCCTGCAGTGCTCATACTGAAGCTAATCTGTGTGGATGTACTGACCTGGGGAGTTCTGCCCTGTTCTTATATGTGCATTTCTTCCCGTGTGAGTGAAGTGGATCTGAGTCTGCTGTCACAGAACTGGAAATTAAGCTAAAACAAAGTATATTGAGCATTTAAAAGAAAAAAAAACCATAAAATTGGCTCCGGGGCTAAACTAGGGTAAGTGGAAGGAGATGAGGCACTGTGTTAGGAGAGCTCGTGGTACAGCCTGCAAGGGCTGATAGATGAGCGCAGCACTTGCATGTGTCTCTCTCGGTTAGGAGCGTAAACAAGAATGTGAAACGCTGCAGATGGAATGGCAAAGCTGGGGAGCCGTGTAAATCTGAGGAGAAATTGTTGCCAGTTCATCTATCATCTATTTTCCTCCAAAGATAATTGTCCTAAAATAGCTCATGCTACAGCAGAGTCCTTGATGTGTCTGTCTTGGCTGTTTTTTTCCTTCTTTTTGCTAAATTCCCTTTGAATGCATCGAGAATGAATGAAAGCAGCTCTTGCCTTGTAATAATCAAGGCCACCTCTAAAGCCAGTTTTCTTCTAAGTGGCTTTTGGCCTCTAGTTGCATTGAGTCAACCTGAAGCAGTGTGAGAAGGGTGTGCAGAAGGTCCAACTTGCCCCACACTGAGAGGTTTTCCTTTTGCAGTGAAATGCATCTGTCTGCCTGAGATTGGAGCCCCACATCGCCCCAGCTGCTGCATGCAGGTGTGGATCTCTACAGCCAGAAGGGGGCTGTATTGGGCAGTCCCACATAGCACGTGGCTTCAGCCAGGTGCCCCTTGGTCAGAAGCAAAGAGCAAAACAAGCAGGACCTCCAGCAACAGGGAATGAACGGCATGGAAAGGACTTGCCTTGAAATCCGAACGTGCACAAAGGGTAGGGCTGCACGCCGTGGTTTCCCAGCCGCACGGATTTCCCTTTCCCAGCACGTCCTGGGCAGAACGGTTTCCCTTCTGTGGGCTGGAACTTGAGCTCCTTGTCTGACTCCAAGCTGCAAAAGGCATCACCATTGAGAGCAGCAGCATTTATTTGGTTAGCAGTTCAACCTCATGGGAGGTCAGCCTGGTTGACTGTGTTGTATTAAATGTGTTGGAATCGTTCTTGGGATGGTATAACTAATATCCACGAATTTGCTCTGGTTTGCTGTAATGTTCAGATTATCTTTCCAAGTGTGTCTCCTTGCTAATGCAGAGCTCAAATGCAAGCTGACAGTTCATCACACGATGCTGCTTCAGAAACTGTCACTTGGTGAATACCATTATCAACATAGATTTAGGTTGTTCTTTTTTTTTCTTTAACAAGTTTCTTAATATTAATTTAAACAGCCTGCAAATGTAATTGTTTAGACATAAACAGCACGCAAATAACTCTGTGATTCTGCCTCTGTGAAGAGCCTTCTTGCAGGATCATCTGAAAAAAAAGTCTCAGATGTAGAAGCTCTTGACAGTGTTTGTTGCTGCTGGTGACAGATTGACAGCTGCATAACCAGCCTGGACAGATCTCTGGTCATTACTGTTAACAACTGCCCCTTGACTTGTGTGCTCCGAGTCCCTAATCTTAGTATTCGAAAGCAGAGTGGGGGCTGCAAAACTCCCAATCCGCGAGCTGTGATCTTAAAAGCACGAATGGGAAACACGCTGAATACTAAGTGCGGAATGGGGATCTTGGCTTGCTTTAAAAAGATACCACAGCCTAGATCTCCCGTTGTCTTTGGAGCTCCTTGGTGCGGTCCTGGCGGATGGGAGCAGCCGGGCAGCTGGCAGGGCTCGCTCCTGCAGGAGGGAAGAATATCCCTTGGTGGCATCGTGCTGGAGAAGCCTCCTCATCCCTCTTCTCTTGGCAGCCTGAGGTAGCAAATTTATATCAGAGGAGATTTGGGCAACGGGTAGGTGGGTGCGAGGGGGTTGTCTAGAGTAAAGGAGAGGGTCCAGAATGGCTTGGTTTGCTCTGTCGCATTTGAGCACAGTTTGGAGCAGCTATGAGGTGACTCCAAGCTGGGATTAGATGCCTTAAGTAAAGGAAGGAGGTGGATGTAGTCTCCAGTGCATCAGTGGGATCAGGGGAAGCTCTGTGGCAAAATATGCCCCTCCCAAATCAACCAAACATTGGGGCGCAGTAAATGGAGTGTGCGCAGACTGGGGAAAAAAATCCCTGGTAAATTCCGTTACAAAGATGAAAAAAGGCTATGCAAAAACATTTGTATCTTTTCCTCAGCATGAGTTAGAGGTTCACCTAATTCAAGAATTGATGATCCAGATGGATTAGGAGAAAATGGGCAGTCTCATGTGTCCTGGACCATGAAGTGGCCTGATTTGGGAATTCCTTTCCATCAAGAATTCCCGGCTGTTCTGCGAACAGTTCTACTGGAGCTCCGGTTTTACTGTGGTGCCCCACGACTTGCTCATAAAATCCTTCTGGAAATTGTTGGTTATAGGGAATTTCCTATGTGTGTTTTTAATCCTCCTCGACGTGATCTTCCTGTGTTTACTTCTGTGTTTACTGTGCATCATCCCAACTTCCCACTAAGTACTCAATGTTGCAATTATTGGTGCTGTGACGGGCACTTCATACTACAGGGCAGTGGTCCTGAAGTGGTAGGCGAAATCTAATGAATTTATCCTGACTGTACCCAAAGGGAAGCTTTGGCCTTATAATACCTCTTTTACGAGGAGAACATTGGGCTCAGTGGGAAATTTTGCCCAGAATTGTTGGGTAAACAGTTATTTGAAGAGGCATGATCTGAATTTTAAGAAGCCGGCTGCTTCTGTTTTGCAGTAGTAGTTGTGTTTTTCCGAACTCACTTCAGTCCGGGGCGGTTGGAGGTTGGTTGTGGAGCACGGCTGTGCATCTGGCCTCAGGTGTTGCCCGCTGTGCGGGTGGGAAACGCGGAGCGCGCGGCTAGCAGCCGTCGGGAAGATGTTTGCCCAGCCTCACACCACAGCGCCCTGGCAGAGATGGGGCCGGCGTCCTGTTCTCAGGAGTGACGTTTAGTTGTCTTGATCATCACGTCCTTGTTGCTCTTCTGTCTGTCTCCCGCTCCATCTTTTAACTCCTTCCAGTATCAACAGCAAATGAGGCATGTGCAGCAGCCTTCGTGCTCAGCACCCATCCCTCCCTGTGGTAGGGTCCCATTCTACACACTCAACAAGGCAGTGATCCCACGGGTTGAGGGAAGTATGCAACAGGAATGATAAACTGCTTGACAGCACACATGGAGATAAATGTGGGGTTTTTTTACGCCTTTTGAGTGTTTGGCATTACATCGTTGATGGTCTTCTGGTGCAGATCTCAAGCTGTCTCTGCTGTTTTGTGCGTGCAAATACCCTTACGTGCAAATATACACATATGCACCTACATTTGTGTGTCAGTGTTTAACTTCTGCAGTAATAACCGTTTCTAAAATTGTAATCATACTAGTCACACGCTGTTTGAAAAATTAGTAGTTTTCTAAATGATACATCCTGAAATTTTAAGTTGAAGTTTGGGAAGAAGTTAGCCTTGTTAGTATTGGTAGTAGTGTTTCTATCTTGGATTTTGAAACAAGGACTGAATAGTTCTTAATCTGGAAGATGGAGATGAAAAAGGAGGAAGGAATCAATATGTCTGGGGAGATAATTCATGGCAAAATGCTGAAATTATAATGGCAAGGAAAAATGCTTCTAGAGGCCAGCTGAACAGTGAATTCTTTTTATAAGTACCTGAAAGGTAACTTAGGAAAAGAGAGTCAGTAATTTCATGTTGTCTACTGTATGAAGCATGCCTTGCTTCCACAAATTTGCTCCAGTACAAGGAGGTGATTTGCTCTCTTGCAGTGCCCATCAAGGAGCATTAAGGTGTGGAGATGAGAGAAAAAGATGTGTTTTTGTGGTCTCCTTCAGGTTTCCCCGAGGACCTGATAATAATAGATTCTGTGTCAAGAAAATGTAGAGAAAGCAGCTTGAATCTCAAATACTTGAATCTCTGCTTAATCTACGTCAGTTTGCCGAATGGATTTGTATCAAGATTTAAAACTTGAGAACAGCCCTTCAGATTTCTCAGTCAATAGATGCTCAAAGCTATTAGCCTGGCTATCAGTGAGGGCTCTCGGCTAACTTGGCTTGCTTAGATAACCTGGAGCAGGTTCACGTGGCTTTATGCAGAGCTGGGGCAGCACGAGGGGATGGGTGTCAAGGATGTGGTTTGTAGATGGTTTCTATCAGCAAGTGACCAACAGTTACAGTTGCTATGACTGCCTGATACTGCCATGCAAATAGCAAAGTGGTGACAGCCACTCTATGTTTTGTTTTATCTTCTATTTTTAATTTTGCTACCGATATAGAAAAGAACATTGTGAGTGCAGTTTTAGAAGAAGGATTTGAATTAGGGGGAAGTTATGATCCATGTCAAAACTGAACGTCAACAGTTTCTGCGATGCTCTTTCATCTCTGTAGCGATGTGAACTAAACTGAACTTTCTGCATGAAACTTGAGTCACTGTGTGTAGTGTCTCCAGACTCCTGCTTGGCTAGTACAGTGTTTTTAGGCCCTTAGGGGGACTTTAGACAAGGAGTAAAACACGTAGCAAAAAGTCTGTAATGTTTAGAAATGTGACGTAAACATATGTTTTTGATATAAGCACGCATATGTTGCAAGTATGTGTTACTTACCAATTTTCAGTCCAAATGAGACACGTTTAAAGGCTTTGCTTTAGGTAACCCACTGTGTTACAGCTGGGGACAACCTCACCCGAGACTTTTTGTTCTGTCCGTTGCTCCTGTAATTTTTTTCCTCAGAACAATATGGTCATTTTTGTAAATGTCGAGAGTACAGCGATTACATAATGGGGACAAAAGGCACCAAAGGAGAGAATCTGTGGACAGGCAGGATGAGCGCAGCCTTTTTCTGTTATATGACACTTGCACATCTTGTGATCAATACCATCTAGTGATCGGTGCCTTCTTTGATCAATACCTTTAATGCCTTACGGGAAGGTTCTCCACACTTAAGCTTTATAGCCAGACTGTGAATATTTTAGTTTCCACCAGTAGTTTTGATTTATAATTTTCATGGTCTGTAGTAACCTATGTTTGGCTGTAGAAGGGAACAGTGGGAAAAATGGAGGTAAAGGATTTTGCGGGTGTTGAAGTACGAGTTACTGTTCCATTTTAATGGGAGATTGACTATTGAACTCCAGCGTCTCGGTCTTGAGAGTAATCACCGTCTCAAGGAGTGGAAGAGCGGAGTAATAGTATAAAGCCATCCGGGGAAGAGTAAGTAGTATTGATTCTTGCTCATTTGTAATTAATATAATGCTCTTCTCCTATTGTATTCAAGTCCATAATTAGATATGTATTGGGACAGTCGGTCACTGGTGGCCTCGAGACACCCAGGAATTGGTACCTGAGAGCAGACAGAGCAAAAGAACTGCAGTTTTTAATGCTAAATCTTTAGCACAATTTTAAGCCTCAGCCACAGTGATGCAAAGTTTTGCTCTTAGCAGAATTGGACAAATCTAATTAAATCAAGGGAGTTTTGCATAGCTTGATATTGGGAGTAACTGGAGTCATTGCTAATCTTGGTTGTGATTCTGTGGGATTTCATAAGCTTAGTGTGGTTTAGCCATGTCAACACAAGCACATCTGGAAATTGAGATGCTCCCCTCCTTTTTATTTCATGCAGCTCTGGAGTTCAAGGGCTCTGCTATGGTTGTGGTGAGATGTCAAGCTGAAGAACTAGGTGGAACATTTTAAACCCCATGGTGCTTTTATAATACTAGATATATTAAATATATTCGAGTTAGCCTAACACGTTTTAAGTTTTTCTGAAGTTTGGAATGACTTGTCCAACTCATCTGTTTTCAGGGTTTTTCTTTTTTTTTTTTTATTAACCTGCTTCAGATAAATGCAAGAGTCTTGATGAGGCTTGAAAACCATATTGACAAGTCTCAAGAAAACAAAGAAAACCTATATTAATGCTTTATTTTGGAGCTAAATAAAGCAAATTTCTTCTGTGTTGTAAAAGTTAAGATTTTTTTTTGCATTTAAATGAATTTAAACCCATAAATTGGTATCACTAAACCCATGCAGTACTTGGTTAGATCAGTTCCCTTTGTAGTTTTGCTGCAAGTAGTGCTATGCAAACATCACTGTTTTGTGTTCCAGAATGTAGACAGCTTCTGTAATTCTTCCGCTAAGTGATTAAATTGTTATATTAGAGGGCAAAACAGTAGAAAACTTTGCCCTGTACTTAAGGCATTGCACATCTTGCAGAGGAGCACATTTGCCATCTGTAGTTGAATAGCGTTGTCACGATTTTTTACTTTATTTTCTGTTAAAGGTGTATAGGCTAAGTGAAATATTTTAAGGGCATAGTGAAGCATGGAAAAAAAGGCCACTTTTCAAATCTTAACTGCTACATTATAGGCTTAGATTATTTATTGAATAAAGCCTCTGGCTACTGAAGAATCATTTAAAAACAGTATGTATAGCTGGTGAACCACTGTTATTATTGAACATTAGATTGCTAACCTGTGTTCAAAATCTCCATCTTGGAAACATGCCCAAGGCAAAGCATACTGGCTGTTTCTGCTGCGTAGTTGTCATATCATGAGGTGATATAAAAGCAGACACAGTTTTCTAGCACTCATCACCATGCAGCAGCACTGGAAGCGCCTCCTCTAGGTGTTAGTGGTCACGTCTCGCCCGCTATGTTGGGTTTTTTCCAAGGGGATCCCATTTCCCTGGCTGGTGCCTGGCCATGGGTAGGGTGTCCCAGATGGTGGACACGTGTGAAACTGCAGGAGCATCCATCCCCGTGAGCCTGCAGATGGTTTGTGTGACTAGCACCTCACAGCGGCCCGCTTGAGATGACCCCAGTCTGTCAAGGCATCTCTGTGAAGGACACATGGTCTGACCTGCACCATCCATCTCCCGTCGCTGCTGGATTGTGGCTGCTAACAGCATGGATCTTCCCAAAGTTCCTCTGCCCAAAGCTTGGGTGGTGTGTACCATCCTTTCAATATAGGGCACATCCATGCAAGCTGGTTTTAGCAGAGCTACCCGCAACAGCATCCGGAGGACTCCTAAAGTAATAAGTCTTCCCAGAGGCAATCCTCTTGGAGAGAAAATGTGGAAGAGCTTTGACAAAGAGGTTGCAGTTTCATCTGTGGAATAAGTACATATTTAGAGGAGGAGAGAAAGAGGAGGAGCACTCCACAGTTGGCTAAGGGTTTTTTAAAAAGTGGCTTTAAACGAGTGCTTTGGATCTGCCCCTTGAGTGTTGTGTAGTTGTTTGGTAGGTAAGGCCATCTTCTGCAATCCAACTGTACTCCAAGTAAAGTAATCCCAGTGCCGCTAGAATCAAACTTGCCTTTGTATGCGTGTTATTTTGTATTTATTCTGTTTTTTATACCAGTGAGATGAGTAAATCCATGAAGCACTGCTCATCTAGACTGACTTTTAAGGCTAAGTGTCATTAAGTGTTTCAAGGGTCAAAGTCAGTCCCTTTGCCAGGCCAATGCAGCTGGCTTGCATTTGTCAAGATCGTTTTTCCTTTATGCCGGATAACAATGTGGTTTTTTTTGGGGGGGGGAGGCTTATAACATTTTCTTGATCCGCTGTCCTGAATGCAAGCAGGATAGCCCGTCAGTGATACGTGGCCTGGTGATGGAGCCAGAACTTCTAAGCAGGAACTTGGCCTGGTAGCTGGGGAGCTGTGGAAGGTCTAAGACCCAGGAGCTGCCAGTGAGGTTTGGCTTGCCACATGTGCTGAAGCAAAGCTGCAAAATGTTGCATGCCTCTCAAATCCTGGTTTTCTGAGGACCTGCAGCTGCACACCCGGGTTATGTGCCTGCATGACCCTGGGAAGTGTTGGACTATAAAGGATGAATGTGTAGGAAAAGTGATGTGCGAGATGGACAATTCCTAATGCAGAGCCAACTTCTTCCCTGCTGGAGACAGGTTAAAAAAGTAGTTCAGAGGGAGGAAGCACTTTTCACATAATGTATGATGTATGAGGGGAAAAAAAAAAACAGGCACTTCTAAGATCAGACAGCAAAGTCCTGCAAGGGCTGATGGTGGCATCCAGCAGGGCTGAAGGGTTTCTTATGATCTGATGATGTGTTACTTAGGCAGTCAGCAGGAGCTGCCTTCTTGGCTAAAACCTCCTTTTGGTATTGGGACTCTCAGGAGAGGGCTGAAAATCTGTGGCAACGAGCAAGTGCCCTAGTGTCTGTATGTACGTACATCCTGGAGTCACCTGGGTGCAACATTTGAAAGATGACCATCTTATACAGATAAAGATGACCTGGTTAATGTTGGTGTCCATGAATCACTTGTGTTAATGGGGCTGTTAATTAGGGAGGAGCAGAAAGGAATGGATCTGTCTGGTGTCATCAGCCTCAGAGTGTGCTCTGCTGAGCACTGCCCTTGGGACTGAGACAGATCTAGTTTGGAATGTGAGATTAGGAGTTAGGATTCCCAGTTGTGGATTACGGCGCACCAGAAATGTGTTTTGACAAAGATGTTTCTGTGGTCTGCGTTCAATACCCCTGCAAGGTGTTTTATCTACATTTTGTTGTTCTGGGGCACTAGCAAGCGCGTTGGTGTTTAGCATTTACTTAGATTGGAAATGCTGGAGAGCAATGCGCCAATATAAGCCTGAGGGAAAGAGTAAGAGTGAAAAATAATAGGTTGATTAAGCAGGCCTTTGGATTTTGAGTGAGGGGGAAAAATAAGTTTTAACTGCCAGTAAGTGGGATTTTGTGCAAAGTTGCATCCTTTAGTGGTGATGAATATAAGAAGATACAAGTTATGACGTTTCCAGGATGTTGCAGAGGGGATAGCATATAAAGACAACCTATCCCACTGCCAGAGCAATATCTCCCCTAAATGCAGAGAGCAGATATATTAACTTGGACAAGACTTGTCTAATTTACCCTGATAGAGTTCCTGAAAATTCAGTTATAGGCAGGGAAAGAATATAGGTTTATTTAGAAGGAACAGCTTCCCGTAACGATTGGAAAAAAAAAAATGTTAAAAGACAGTGTAAAGAATATATATTTTTCAAATGTAGTATTCTATCATTGTATTATGATAATTAAGGAAGCATAAAATGAAAACAGTAACTTAGGGGATATATCTTAGAAGTGAAAGGATTCATAAACCACTGGTGAAAAACTAAGTTTTTTATCATAGTACTGCACAAACAATGTGATCTCTAGCATATGAATAATGAGACACGTAGAAGCTTTCAGAAAGATTTACCAAGATGTTTTTGTAGACCAGTGAGTGGTCCAGAGTTCTGTCAGATTAAGGGTGTTTTTTTCCTATTACTGTCGAGCAAGTTTATGTGGATGTCAGTAAAGGGGCAACTGCAAGTCTTGCTGTTGTGCTCATCAGCTGTGCTTGCCTCAGGAGAGCCTGATGGATCACTGGGACTGACTCTACGACTTGTGGATCTACTTTTGGGTTTATGCGCCTGAGCTGCCTCAGCGCTGTGGTCTCTGAATCTGGTTTTTTTGCCATCGTTCGGCATCTTCTGCTGTTTTCCCCGTTCTCCCCAAGACTGCTGAGTGAGCAAACACAAATCGTAATTACCGGGTTAGCCTTTTTTCCTTCTCTTTTTATGGAAAGTGAAAAACAATCAGTTTGCTGATATAATTTGTCATCTCTTCTAAATGTGTTGTTAGCTTTCTCTTTGGTAATTTGCAATTTCTTTTTTGAGAGAGACTGCATTTAATGTTTGGGTGAGACGCAGGAGAGACAAAGGTTTTCAATAATGAACAGTTTTTTTCCTTATCACCTCTTAATGGATTCTGGTAGCAATCATTATTAATTTTTGTGAATTGCTTTGGAAGAAGTTGAGACTTGTCAGAAACTTGTTCCCATTCAAGGAACAAGTAGGTAGGAAACTTGTGTCCTACCTAATGGATTTAAAATCACAAGTAAAAATCTCTCCAGAAATGGGTCCCAGACTCTGGATTGATTTCGACCCCAAATTCCTTGCTGTGTTATCAAAATAAAATGTTAAGCAGGATGCATCTTTCAGTCAAGAGGAGAAATTAGTTTTTAATTTTATTAAAATGCTGCAGCAGCATGTTTTAACTTTTAGCATCTGACAGAGGACCAGTGTTAGATTAATACCTGGTTACAGTAATTGGATATTGGTAACAGTGTTGTTAGCAGATAGATCCTATTAACTTGTTTACGGAGTTGCCTTACATGGCTAATCCAATTTGGAGCTTAGCATTAATTACAGCTATGTGGAGATGGATGGAAATTGGGTGCATCACCTTTCAGCAGGGAAGATGGGCCTGGTGGGGTGGCTCTGGTTAAGTTATAGAGATAACTGAAAAATAGCCCATGTTGAGAGCAGCGTACCCAGAGAAAACTAATTTATGGTGTCATTAGACCTGGCTATCGAAATTGCTGGTATTGCTATTTTGAGTACCAAGAAGCTCCCAGTGGCCATGGCCCTTTCTGCCACAAGGTGAAAGAGAACGTGATTATAGTTTGTATGTATGATACAAACATAAGTAGGCTTATTTTTATGCTGTGTTTGTACACAGCAAGTGACAGGAGAGGTGTAGGTGTCTAGCTGACATATGCTAACTCTGTGGGCATAAGCTCATGCTAACTCTGTGGGCATAAGCTCGTGCCTGCTCATACAGGTCTCGCTGCTGGGACATGGCAACCTATTTGAGTTGGAGAGGAGAAGGAAGGAAATGAGCCCCAGAGGGTGTTGCATGTGATGATGCTTCATAAAACGTGGCGGACCTTGCCCTGAAGTTGCTAAAATGGGTGATAGTGAAATAAGGCATACATCGTGCAGATCACTCCATCATCCACCTAAGGGTAACTGATGTGTTTGGCTCGGCATGGGACTAGTTTGCTTTCTACTCTTGCGTCTTCCCAACTGCTCTAATACTCCGCTCTAACATTCAGGCAATATCCGTGTGGGATTATAGGGATATTTTGTTGTTTCCAAATCAGAATAGATGGGAGATTCTGGCTCAAACCCTCTTGAGTGAAAGAAGGGCTTAAACTCTGCAGTTGCACATGTGGAAGGAGTGCTTTGAGTTTTTGGATGAAAGAGCGGCTGCATTTTTTGCTCTTTGAGGTTTTTCCTTGATGATATTTTTTCCCCCTGCCCCAGAACTTTTTGCTAGGTGAAAATTGAAACCTAACTTTTCAGCAGAATGGTTATTCGTTCATCATATTAAGTGCAGTAAAATGTCAGGAAACACTTTTGCAGTACTCTTTCCTCAGAAATATATGGGAAGAACAGAAAGGTGCCAGTAATTGAATCTTTCCTGCTTTGTGACTTTCGCTGATGGAAAGGATCTTTACCAGAGCCCACTTTTTATAAGTTTTTATGACAAAATTTACCAATTCTTGAAGTGGACTGTAACGTGCTTACGAAACACACGTGAAGCTGGTGATCGTGTTGATGTTGTTTTGTTGCCTCTGAAAACTTGTACTTGGCATCGAAGTGAAGTCTTCTGCACAGATTTGCTTCCTCCTAACCAGTGCTCTGTTTCTCACCCCTCTTTCTCCTGCAGCATCCCCTTCTACTTGCACTTGGTCTTTCAGAGCTGACAGAATTGGGTATTCATGGAAAATTCATTGCAAGGCTTGCCAGGCAGGAGTTTTTTACATTTCACAAGGTGAAATTATAACACTTTTGAAGTTGGGTGACAGAACTCCCTTCAACTATAGCAGGACCTAGATTTTATCCTCGATTTTTAGGCCTAACTAAGCACTTCAGACTTGATTACCTGCTTCTGAGTTCGCAGTGGAATAAACTGACAAACGTAGAAGTTTGGGCTGCTCCAGAAAGGTAGTCAGTGTTTATGTAACAGTGAATTAAAAAATGTGTTTTGCCTCACCTGCTTGCCAAGGTCACCTTCTGCTTCCAGCCTCTAGTCTGATATGTTACAGATAACACGTACAGATACATTACAGATATAGCGGAACGCAACCAGTTTTACACAGCAAAAAGCAGAAGAAAGGGGAAAATGGTGTCATTGCATTCCCTCTAGTGGGAATGCACAGGGGCACTTTAATTAAATTCCTATCAGGAACCCCCGTGCTAAAGGTAAAAATATAAAAAAGATATACGAGTAATTCTGCTCCATTAATATCAGGAGGAGTCATGTGTGTTTATGGATTCAGGAGGAGACCCCCACTAGCTTATGTTCAGGACACCCATATGTTTCCTCTCCCTTGCTAAAAATTATTCTCAATGAGACAATGTTTTTTTCCTTTATGTGCCAATGGTATTTCAAAATGAGTCAAATTCTGCTTTGCATTTTACCCCAGTATTATAGTACTTATGAAATTGTGCACAAAGCTGCAACATCAAATGGAAAACTTGTCTTTCAAGCAGAGTAAAAACTTTTCTAATAAAAATTGCAGTGAGGTGTAAGCAGATGTGACAATTTACGTCATGCAATTTTAATTCCTAGTTTGCTCTTGAAAGTGGAAGGTAGAAAAGGATGTATAGCTGATGTATGCAGGTACTAGGTGGTAGGGATTGCCTGGCAGCATCTCTGGTGGTTGGTAAGATGTGCCCAAGGCTGCAAAAAAAAAAAAAAAAAAAAAAAAAAAAAAAAAAAAAAAAAAAAAAAAAAAAAAAAAAAAAAAAAAAAAAAAAAAAAAAAAATCTGTGGTAACAGGCTCTAATCAGAAGTTGTGCATTGTGACTCGTGGTCAGTGTGCTGGCTGTTGGTGTTTGTCTTCTTTTGAATACAGCGTAGGAATTGCTGTAAATATAGTTTACTTTCTTGTTTTCCCCTTTTGCCCTTAACAGCTAAAGAGGAGAAATAACGTGTTTTGAGATGAGGTTGCCATGTACAAGGTAGTAGTTGTTGCCTCATTTCTGCTGTGTGAAAGATGCCCTTTCCAGGATGCAGGAGGCAAATAGCCATGTTTCCCTGCAGGTTTCCCCAGATAACTTGGGAAGCTTTTTTGCTGCAGCCAGCCTTGGACCACTTGCCATGCAAGTGGTGGCCGTGCTCCAAAGCACACGGAATTGGTGCGTGGATAGTGTCACAGGAACACTATCACAGGGAGAAAACAGAACACGTTTAGGAAACAAAATCAGTATCTTCATTTTGAAATAACCTGAGAAATATATATGTTATGAGTTCCCTGTTTTTCTGTGCTGACAGAAACGTGCTGACAAAGCTGGGTTGGTGTTCTCCTAGAAACTCTTGTTTCTTGTGCTTCTGTCTTCACAGCTTCCACTCTGCAAGGATGATTTCCCCCTGCCTCCTTCTTGGTAGCTTCATTTGATTATGACAGGTCCTACACTTAACTCCAGCAATATAAATGCCACAGACAATCTTGACCAGTCTGTCCACTCTGAACTCTTTAGCTGCTGGTATTCCCTGGTGAGGTGCACCAGGAATGAGCAAGAGAAGAGCAGCACACGCTTTTGGTTTTAGATGGATTCAGAAATTCTGTGATGCATAAATTTCTTAATAATAGGAATTCACACTAGTAAATGGATCCTGAAATTCCTTTCATGTTATTTGGTTGAATCGCAGTTTGTTTAAAAACCTCAGTTTTTGGCTGGATTCATATGTTGGTCTTTAGGGGGAGGGAAAAACATGTTTATTGACTGTCAACATGTCATTTGATATTATTAGGTACTAGTCAATCAGTCAAGAGACTGGGAAGACTTGGAAGCTTCCAAACCACAAGATAGAGTTTCATAGTATTTTACCTTGAGGGTTGGGGGGAATATTTATTTTTTACAATCGCATTTATAGCTTGTAAAAATCTTCCTAAAAATAAAATAAGTCCAGCAAAACGATAATCGAGAATTATTTCAAAAATGGAGGAAGAGCTTGTGCATTGTGCAATGTGTTATGTAGCATCACAACTGAAAAGGTAACTTCCCTCCTGTTTTAGGGATGCAATCATTTGAAAAAAGAATTTGATGTGGAGTCTGGGTTTTTTGTTTGTTTGTTTTCTTTTTCTTGTTTTTTGTTTGTTTTAGACTTTTTTGCGGAATGTAGGGAGGCAAATAGCATTCCTTATCCAGAAGCAGTCACAAACTCGCAACCTTTCCACCCCTCTGTACTTAGCCAAGGTGCCATTAAGAGTTCTCCTTTCTACCAGTTGGCTTATTTCATAAGAATTATCCTCTGGGCAGCAGTCTGTCTGTTTACAGCTCTGTGTTTTGTTTTCTTTTTTCTCAGTCATAAAACATTCAGCACTAGGTAAAAATAATGAGTTGCATAGAGGTTGACTACAGCTTCTCTTTGGTTTTGGTGGCAATCCTGTGGGTAAATTGTTTAAAAACGAACAGCGAGTATTTCCATTGTGTTAAATGCAGTTTTTAAACTGTGTTTGAGTCGCAGGATACACAACTGTATAATTATATACTGTGTTCAGCAAATAATGTCTGTAGAAGCACTTCTGCAAAGAGGCTGTTTAGCTTATTTGAAAAATTTGGTAAGAGTCTCTAACAAAGACTGAAGAAAAAATGTAGCACTGGAATATCTAATTAAGGTTGGTATCTGAGTTGATAGATTCAGTTATTGGGAAGAGAAATACCCTGTAAATCATGCTGCTGCTGCTGCTGCAGATTTGTCCAGATGTTTATCCTGAGGTTGCAATCATGTCAGCAGTACAGTGGGATGTGACTTGTCATCTTCCTCCTACAGCAGTGTCGTGTTGTGACGTGCCAGCATGGAGAGCTAAATTATAATTACCGATTATAAGTTATTCTTAAAAGAAAAAGTAGGTCCTACTTGCTAAAATAGCAGTTTTGAAACTAAAGTGAATAGAATTGCACTCTATCCAAATAACATTGCAGCTTGTTTTTATTTTGCCCTGTGTCTTGTCATGAAGTACTCTGAATGACCTAGCGTGTGTTTAGGCAGGAGGCATGATCCCTGACACAATGTGGGAAGTTCAAGCACCATAATAGGTGCACAGGAAGGGTGTTAGATGGTATATATTCCCAAACAGCTTGTGTTAGGAAGTGTCAACCCCCATGTAGCATACTCTGCATGCTGAATGACTGTTTCACGTTAGTATAAATCCATCCTGAGCAGAGGAACCACTAAAATGCCTGTTTCTCCTTATGAGCATATTAAAAAAGACTGGTATAGCACCAGTTCTGTACCATAATGGCTCCCTAAAGCTCTTCCAGTGTTGTGTGATAATTTGGGCTTGCAAAAGCTTACCTTCCAGTCAGCTCTGAAGAAAAAACATAAACCCCTTTAGGAAGTTATAGGTACGACTACATGAAACCCCAGTGTAAATTCAGAAGGGCAAGTAATTTAGGGCTGGGACTTGTCAGTCTCTTCCTTCCTACTGCATTATTGAAGTCTTTGGATATGAGCTGTAATAAAACATAAAGCCTAATTTGATAGTGTTTTGTTAAATAACACATTCTTTAAATTGGAAGAATATTTTGGTAGGGAGATGGATGATCTAATAAGATTTTATTGGACAACTTTATTATTTTATATTCCCGTATAAAGTTACCTGGGGAGAAGTTAGCTGTGATTAAAACCGCATTTTTTTTTCAATGACCTTGTAACAACATGTGGGGTTAGTCTGGCATAACAGAACAAAAAATTAGACTTGATCTGGTTTCCTGTAATTAGCTTCAGAGGAGTGATAGAGGCTTGCTGCAGAGTACAGAGAGTTTGGGGCTTAATCTGAGGATTGTTGGAGGTGGATGTAACTGTCAGTAAGGATGGGAGTTAGGAAAATGCTTGACTTGAACCTGGTAGATAAGACTCTGTCCCCAGGAGGAGACAGCAGATCTTGACTCGTGTCTGCTCAAGAGATGGCTTTTGCCTTTCGTGGCCATGGGCAAAGGATGCACACCAAGGTTTCCTCTCTTTCCTCATGTTCTCCCTTCCATCTTTCCATTCCTACAAATTTTGCATCGTTTCTGGGACAGTCCTGTTTTCTCAGGAAAATCTCTGAGGCACCTGTTTTAGTTTCTGGCTTTTATCACGTGCTGAGTCTCAAGGGTGACCGTGAACAGCCTGACCCTCAGCTACATATTTGCCACGTGGCACAAATGAATATGCTCAGGGTGGGAGGTGGGCTGTGCTTTTGCATTGGCAGATTGATGGCTCAATTGCAGCTCATCAATTAGCTGCAGATGGGAGTTTTGTCCCATCTCTGCTAAGCTTTGGTTGTGAGCTACAAGTGTTGAATATGATGCTGGCGTTTTCCAAATGTAGCCAGGTGTGCTGCATGCAGAGTTGCAGCTCAAGTCTATTGCTTTTTAAAGCATATGGTAATTGACATTAATCTTAAAGCACATCATTGTAAAAGTGCTGGAAATGAAAGACTTGAAAAAATTATAATTGGAAAATATCCCAGTAAAACAGACATTAAAATGTCATTTTGAAGACTTGCTTCCTATAACTCACAGGCTATGATAAAGAGGAAGTACTGTGTACCATCAGAAATCAACTGTTCCATTAAAAATCCTAAAGCCTACCTCATACTGTGTGATAAAACATCTCAAAAGCTGTTAGGAGTATATCTGCTTGAAGCAAAAATAGTTTTATCTATTAAAAAAAATGTAGTAAGTTCTGTGGACTGGGGGTAGATTTTATGCTATCTTATGTTGGGTAACTCGAGGATCTAGGAAGTGTTTTCCAAGCAATCAAACCCTTTTCTAGACAGTAATTTTGACTGTCTTTTCAGACCAGAGGCCCTTTGAATGTTGCTACCTCACTTTTTCTTCTAATTTGGAAATTTTGTTCTATTAAATGTCAATTTTGCAATTAATGTTTTGCAAATAATTTCCATTTTAAGAAAGCATGTATGCAGTCTGGGGAAATTTCTGTGCAAATTGAATTACTGATGCTTTCTGTGTGATGGGTTGCTTTTGGTAGAGCTACCATTGTTTTTGAGTTTTAATTTCCAATGTTGATGTGTTTTTGGCTGGATGATGGGCAGGCACCATAGCTCTAATGTTATTAGTAAGGACTTTCTAATGTAAAATAATTGTCAATCCTTTCTTGTGCAATGAAGGAGAAAAACTCAACTGGGTTAAACCAACAGACTTGGGTTTCAAACCCCCTGGTCTTCACCTGTCTAACTTATTCTAGTGCTCATTTGCACGATTATGTCGAGGCAAAACTGACTTTTTCACTTGCAATCAATTAGAATATTAATTGTACAGGAGTGGAATCTTCTAATGATTTGTTTTCTGACTGGAGAGATTATCTGGCTAGGGAATAATGAATAGCAGTTGGAAAACTGAGGGAAACAGGTGGGTTTGCTGGTATGGTAAAGTGTGAAATTAGGTGCTTGTTCCTGGCCAGATTTCTTCTCTTTGGTGCCGAGTAGTTCATAAGCTTAATGACTTGTGTGCTGGAGGTTTGCTTTAGGTTACAGAAATTACAGGCTAGTCTCAAGTGAAAGAAGGGTCAAGAAGGGAATCCTCTTCAAGCAAAACTGCTCTTTTATTTCAATCAATGCCAGAGGAGACCTCTTTGCTTGGTGGCTGGAATATATTATCCTTTTCAAAAGGCCACTTGCAAGAGGTTCAATAGATGAGCTCATTTGAAATCAAAAGCTGGGTGGTAATACATTAATCTGACACTGCTGCCTGTCTGGTAAAAATACACAGGTCACTCTTTGACCCAGCCTGGCGACTTTGGCCTGCTTGCACAATTAGCAAAGGAAAAGAAAACCCTTGTGTGCCCGAGGTCAAGATTGTCCAAGGGAAGCTGTGAAGAAACCCAAGTCTTGAGTCTCTCCTAGGTGCCACTCAGTGATTCGGTGGGTTGGATGTGCCCTAGGCCAAATGGAGAGAGCAAAGAGAATGTTTCTCCAGTATGTTAGTAGTCCTGTGGCACTCCTGCACTTAGCCTAACAAAAAAGGGAAAGAATAACAAGTGTATTCGAAGAAAGGTGTAGTTAAGGTTCTTGACTTTATTTTTCTGAAATCACCCTTCCGGGCCCATGTTTTACTTCTTTTGATTGAAATGAATTTCTCCCTTTTTTTTTTTTTTGCACTGCATTAAGATGATTTCTATCTCAAGAACTGAATGACCTAATTGCATTTAAAAGTAAGATATAAAGGTAACAAAAGGAAATTATGTGGGCCTGCTGAAGTTGCATCTGCAGCACAGTCATGTGCCTCTTGGCTTGACTCGAATCAGCAGCCCATAGAAGTGGCTCAGCTGCTTGAGAGTGGCCTTGTTATGGTTGCTGGATAAAAGGGACTTGAAAGCTGTATTATTGCAAAACATGTATTAGTCTTTTCTTGTTTCCTGCAAAATCAATAGATTTTGCTCCTGAGTTTGTGCAGATTACCCAAAGATCCTGAGAGGCACCTGTGGATTTCCTGACTTTGCCTTCCTTGCATCCAGGGTGAGAGGGGGTGAGAAGGCCAAAGCCACCACAGCTGTGGAGATGCACTTGGATAGGAGTCACCACAGCTGTGGAGATGCAGTTGGATGGGGCAGTTACTATAAAAGCAGCATCAGGGTGAGATTTGGGAGTTTAGGGAGTAAATGAAACATGGAAGTCTACTTTTGCCCTCCTCCCCCTTTTTCTCTTTTTTTCTTTGATTAAATGGTGTATTGTATGTGGCCTTGTTATGTGGCATTCTGTGTTGCTTACTGCTCAAGTAGAGTAGGGTGGTAGAGCAGCTTCTTCCTGGAAGGTGTTGCAGGTAACAACTCACAATTCAATTTTCTTTCAAATTTTCTTTTTTTAAAGAGTCATGTTTTGTTTTCTGTCCTTTTTTTAATTGTATCTTAATTTAAGGCATGCTTGTAAAGCAGAATAGGAATTCCAAATTTAATACAGGTGTTAAAAACCTGTGGTGTTTGTGACTCAGCAGTGTTACATCTCACTTCTCATATGCAGCTTTTCTCTTGAGGCCCTGACTAGTTTGGGGATGAAAGAGGAACCAATAAAGCCATTAAAGGACCAGGTCAGATCACCTATGAAGCAGTTTCTGGCAACAGCGCGCGAAGAAAATGTGCCTTTATGAGCAGCTCTTAGTTACACTCACAGAGTTGTTTTAAGTTCTGAAAATGTGGTTACGAGGCAATTTCTAGGTAATGCCTTAATCTCACTGGATGGTGTTTGTGCATTTATTTCCATAGTAGAAATAAAAATCTTTCCTACACAAATTAGTTTTTAGGTTTTTTTGGTGCTTGTCTTAATTTGAGCAAATATTAGTAGTCAGTCAAATGCTCAAGTGTGACACAGACTTTGCTCCCGAATGTCAGCTGCCAAGAACTAGGAAGAAATGCTTTCCAAGGTGATATACCTCTCTAAAGATATACAGCATGTAAAATGCAGTATTAATCAGCATGTCACAGCTTTTAAAATGTGCTCCTGTCAGGCAGCATGTATTGGTGTTCTGGGTGATAATGGCCTTGCTAATTTATGGCAGACTACCATGTCTGTAGTAGTAGTAATAATAATAATAATAAAAAGCTTCTGCTTGTGCTTTTCTGATATTTTCTCATTGATGCGTGTCATTTTTGAGCAGAATGAAAATGTTCTGTCATAACATACAATATCTCTCTCTGTAAATGCAGTGTGTGCTATTATTTGGAAGGAAAATGTTATAATACACTGTGTAGGCAAGAAAATATAAACAGCTTTGTGCTGTGTTTGTTCTTGAGTAACAGCGTTCATTTATCTGGTGTATTCTTGCTCTTGAAGGAGGCTTTTTGTTTTTCTTGAAAGAGAAAAATATGCATGGTTTAGTGCAATTAAACATAAGCTGACTTCAAGAGTGCGAAGGTTTAGGTTGCAGTGAGTAAATTGATATATTGGTAAAATAATTAGTTTAAAAATCACAAATAATGGAGTATAGTAATGGCTTATGGGTAGCAAATCTGTCTTGGGGATCTTGATTTGAATCCTTAAGCTACCTTGTTTTGACCATTAAATTGCCCATATTCTTAGTGGATTTTTTTTTTCCCCTCAGAAATTGCTGGAGGTCCCTTGCATTGTCTTTTTTCCAAAAGTTTTTCCAAAAACACTTTTTTCCAAAGTGTTGCCTGTGTCCTTGATTTTTTTTTTTTCTTTTTTTATTAGTATGCTGTGCTGCTTGGAATTTGAATGCTACCTTATTAGGTAGATTTTCAATAAGTGGAGAACACTACTTCTCCAAAGCTGAGGTATAACAGAGTATATGCTGTATAACCAAGCACAGCACAGTGCTTGGGAACACTTGTTTCTGTGTGTAGCGTGTGTATTTGCAGTGTGCAAGAAGAAGATGTAGCCAACTGGGCTGAACACTACGAGACTGTTAGTGGAGCAGAGATTTCCTGACCTTGCTGACCCAGTTCTTTGCAACATGGCTCTTCATCAGAGGCTCGGTAAATGTCCTGCCCATGGGGATGTGGGCGTGCACTCAGAAATTCAAAGGCTTTTCGAGCCATGAAAACGCTGCCTCTTCCCTTGCTCCTCCGCCTTAGGCAGGAGGCAAATATCATTAGCAACTCCTTAACCTCTTGGGTGAGTCGTCTGAGACTACTGCCAGTCTCTGATGCAAAGGAATCCTGTGTCCCAGATGGAGAGAGGATGCGCATGCTGAAGCAGGAGCTTTCTGCCACTTACCTGTGTGGTGCTTTCCACAACTTCTGGAAAGCCTCAGAAGTCTCTGCTGAATGTTTTAGGCTGTCATGAGCATGAATTCCCTGGGGGAATTGGATGAAGGTGAATTAAGGCCTTTACATATCAAGGAGGGGGACGGCAAGTGGAAAGATGCAAGGATTTAGAAATAGTAGAAATATACAGCTGCTTTCTGAAATGCAGGCTCCCTTCTCTGCCTGCCAGCCTTTCAGTGAAGTGTCTTTGTACGGTATCAGTATTGGTATCATGAAGCTGTTTGAAAATCATCAGAAATTTTAGCATGTCAACTAATAAAACCCATCTAAAGAAGCCTTAGATTACAAAAGCTTCTTTTTATTCAGCACTTCTCGTGGTAATACTGAATAGCTTTGGGAAATTAGTCTCTTTGAAATATCAAACACTGATATGTGTGTTGTGCACCAGGTTAAGCATCTCCTTGCCCCTATTTTGAGTCATTACATTGGTTCCATGGCAACTGTCATTTTCTAGTTTGATTACTTCATCTTTAACTACAAAAAGAGATACAAAAATAAGAAGATAAAAGCACAGAGAAAATAATTTGGTTAGAATTTTTAAAATTTGCATTAACTTTCTGAAAAGAAAAAATGAGAAGTAAGCTTAGGTGAAGTACAGTAAAAATTTCTTCTTAAGAAGGAAAACAGTATTTAAAGCTATATGAATCAGAGGAGTAATGTGTAACACAAAGTAAGGGCAGGGAGCTCAAGTTAGACATATTCAAGTGATGTAATCACTTGTAAGTGACATAAGCTGCTACACAAAGTGGAAAATTCTCCATCTGGGTGGTGTTCAGCAGAGTATGATGGTTGCCTGACCTGGAATTTCTACTGGTTCACTGACTTTAATATCAATGATTTGAGTTCAAGTCTGTGTTCTGCTTCATTTGGAAACAATCCTTGCCAGCATTTTGAGTATATACAGCGTTTTAGTATGTAAATATGGTTTCCTGTATGAGGTACACAGACAGAAAATGTCTGCAGAAAGCAATTGTTGACAAGTGCAATTTCATAATGTTTGGATAGAAAATTCTCTAATAATGATGCTGTATAAATGGAAGATTGTAATAACAATAAACAACAAGAGGTAAGGGTGGACTTGAAGAAAAGCAGACAAACTTTTCTGGTTATTTTAATTAGGAAGCAGAGACCACGCTAGCTAATGAAAGGCATTTACTGGAAATGCCGTAGACTTCAAAGGCCTAATGCCTTTCCCTATTAAGCTATTCCTGAAGTTTATTAACGAAGCCTGTCAAGCCTTTCCTGGCTAGAGAAATGTCAAGTAACATCTCTGTTAGGAGGCTGCCACACGCTTGCTGTGAAGGCTGGTTGGCGTAGGCCTGTGCAGGGGTGGCCCAAACATCTTGGGAGGCTGAGGAGAAGGCAGCGTCCTTGCTTGGCCAAAGAGCCTGGGGTCCTGCTGTGCCATAGGCTGTTGGCATGAGCGTGGTTGGGAATGAGCTGTTCCTTCGAGTCAGGATTACCCAGAGGGGGAAGGAGTGGGATCAGAAACTGACTGAGGAGATCAGGGAAAGTATTCGTGGCAAACAAGTCAAGTTACAGTAATTCCCTGAAGAAATAAGTGTGCAGCAGTTTGAGACTGTGGCTGGGCTGCGGTATTTCATCTTTGACTGGCAGGATGTCCCAAAAAAAGCTGCGGAGGAAAGATCCAAGGCTGCCTGGGTTTGCTGGCAGATTTGCAATCATGACTCTTGAAGGTATTTGAAACGAGACGGGCTACTAGGTGTGTTAGGATGGCACGAAGAAAGCCCACGGTGTTTCCTAAGCGCTGTTGATGAAGCCAAGTCGCTGTGGCTTCTCTTATCTCCAGTTTGATTCCTACTCACCTTTTCTTCCAGCAGCTCTCTATTTCAGACAAACGCGGGGAATTTTTATTGACAGCTTATTTTAGCAGATCTTGGGATGAAGGATGTTTCTGTTACAGAGGTATAGAGCAGCTGTGAGATGGGCTTTACTGGCTATGATCCAATTTATCTAAGTTGTCCATCTTGCTGTGACTCATCAAGTACTCTAAAAAGCAGATGTGAGATGAGCAGAGTTCAAATTAAATGATACTTTCAGCTGTCTGGTCTTGCTTTTCTCATGTTTGTGCACACATGCGCTATGTTTTTTTTAAAACAGCTTACGTAATACAGACTGTATATACACCTATAAATGTACCCAAACTCATCAAAGGATAAGTGTACAAGATGTTACGTGTGTTGTGTATGCAACACATTCCAGTATTACTGTTTTCTGTGGCGTATTTTGTGTATTTCAGGACAGGGTTTCAATCAACAGTATTGGCAGTGGCATGACCAAGTTTAGGCAACTCAATTCTGATTTCTGACTCAAGTGGTCTATTAACTAGAGCTGCTCTTGCTGTTGTTTGACCTAATGCTGTTTTCTTTGTCTTCATTTTGAGCTAGCAGGAAATGTGGTAGGAATATCAAAGTGGATTAGCCTTCATATGAACCATCAAAATAGAAAAACAGAAGGAAACAAACAAAAAAATATTTTCAGGCTTTATAATTAAATCTCAGTCACTTTGGAATTTCTTCTTTGCCTTCTTAGGTGTTAAATCTAAGCCTTTTCATTTTACTTGAATTAGTTTCGGAGAAGTTGCTAATGATGATGGTTAGGAAAGAAATATTTTGAAGAAGACATTTTAAGACACCTTACTTCAAAAGATGCATGAAGTGACTGAAAAATATAATTTCCTTGTTTCTCCTTGTTTCTCCTCCCAAAAGCTGTTCACCTTTCATAGCAGTGTCAGAGTCCTAAAGTAAACTGAAAAATGTTTTCAGATTTAAAAAAGAAAACATTATCGGAACAGTAATTTCTTTTGGATTAGGATTTAAACTCTTATTTTCTTAAGAGTGTTAGCTCCGTATATAGGATTTAGAAGTAAGCACTAGTGCTTATCTGTGGTGTTTTATTGTTACGTTTTTAGCTGTCTTTGGAAGGAAACAAGTTGAATTATACCTGGTGGAAATAGGATTAAAATCACCTTTTGAGTTCCAGGGTCTTTATTCTCCTGAAGGACTTTGATTTTTACTTTGCTCAACTTATTTGATAATTTGATGAAATTTGATAATTTCATATTAGTGAAACAATAAATGGTAGGTGAGGATTCATTCACTTTCTAACTTGATGAAAATGAATCTTCAAAACTGACCTTTGAAAAAAGAATGATGATTTTGTTGTTATTTTAATTTATGGAGACCTGGGAAAGAGCAGCAGCCCGGAAGTTAGTTACTATACTTGATCTTTTTCAGTTTGTCATGGATAAACTAAAAAGGTGAATGTACTTGAATTTTATGAAACCAACATAGGACTTTGGTGGCTTGTGGGAAATAGCCTCTTGAGGACAGACAGTGCTAGTAATGTCCAGAAGGTTATTTCTTGTTTCAAAGAGATGAAATGAGCTCCATGATAGGAATAGAAATATCAAAAAAGTTCATAACTGGGCCTGGACTTAATGTCCTTCAGAGATTTATGGACTGGACAGAGAGATTATCCTCAATTTAAAAAAAAATATATTAGGAGAGGTGACCCTTGAATTTCTGCTGTATGTGAAGTAGATGCTTAAGTATTGGTGAATGACTGATTCATCTGTCAATTAGCAACATTTATATTGTAATGGCTTCCTAGTTGGTAACAGCACCCAATGACCTTGGCATATTTATGCATAAAGCAGCTTGCTATATATAGCAATGATACTGAATAATTTTTGAGATTTGCAATTAAACAGTTCAAAGAAGCTTGTACCCTTATTGACTGTTTCAGCATCAAAGATATCCTGCAGCATATTTTGCTACCTTTGGCAGTTATCCTTGAAGTTGCCTATCTACAATGCTTGTGAGACAGGGTGAGTTTTTAATTAAAATATTCCTAGAGTTTTCTGAGTCAGCTTTAAATAGAAGCTCTCTATAAGGCTCCTGATTTGTCTTTTGTCTCTTTGGCCTTGGCAATCATGCCATATATTGGTCAAATGCTATATATTGCTATTCATAGGCCTTCCTTAGAAACAAGTTCCATCCTAAAGCTTTCTGAACTTTTACTTGTTGAGAGCACAGATTTTCTGGGAGCTTTCTTAATTACTTTGAGCACACAATTCACAGAACAAAACCCCAAGCTATTACTCTGTCCACTGCAAAAAGAAGTCCTTAAAAGTGTATTGTGAAAATTCCTTAGGTGTATGGGTAAATTTTAAATTTTAGTGTTGTGGAGTATCTGTTCAAAAAGTGGAGCTGTTGTATTTCCACTGATGCTTGGACCCCACGATGTAGCAAACTGCAAAATAGAGGTGTTACTGGCAGAAAGCACACTTCAGCAAGTGAAAAATGCTGGAGAGAAGAAAAACTTAGAAAATGATGCTTAATTACCCCATTTACTGATAGTGTTGTCTATTCCTTTGCCTTCACCAGAAAGGAAGGTGTGGATGTAGTGTAGTAAAGTATTTGCCAGGCTCACATGTCAATGTGAAAGCTTTTTTCTCTTTCTCATACAGGCATTTTTTTTACTCAATTATTACTTCCACCTGATGATTAATGAAACACCTCAGTTTATAAAAGTGAACCTGTAATTGGCAGGCTCCCTCAAGAGGGTTCAGCTGACTATTCAATTAGGCTGTGACTCAAATTTAAGCTGGCCATGTGGTTACTGGTTCTAGTTAATTGGCCTCCAAAGATTCAACTTGTGATCTAGGTGGCTCTGTGGGAGGGCTGCTCTTCTGACTTGCAGAGATTTGTAGCAATTCCTTTCCACTTGGTCATGCTGGTGTTGGCCTATTTTTTATTTTATTTTTTTTCCCTGTGGGAGGAGGGAGGAAGGGCCAGGAAAGCGAAGCTCCTGTTTTGTTGAAAAACATTCTTTTAGGAAATCCTAACTTTTTGAGGAATGTCCTAGCTCTCTTGACTCTCCATTGGGTACTGTGCAATGAGTTACGTGCAGCCATGCTTGCAGTCAGTGCATTCTGCATCAGGATTGATTGACCCTCTTCAGAGTCATTCTCCTAGCTCCTTGTAAAGACTTAAATATGTTTTTATTATGTAAAGGAACACATTCCAGTAGTAAATGAACTTTCAGGAGGCAAAGAAGTTTCAGGTAATTAGAGGATTAGGAATTTGCCAGCAGTAGGTTTTGTTTGTTGGCGTAGTTGTTTATTTATAGGAGCCTAAGACTGTTCAGATGGGCTGCAGGTCTGGTCTTGGCGCTTGGCAATGTTTTAATTATTCTTAAGTAAATTCTTTCTTAATCCTCTCTTGCTGTTCTGTGTTCTTCGTGTATTCTTTAGGGGTTGTAAAAGTCTTACCCTGTTTTTCTGCCTCTGCACAGTGTGTCTCCTCACCTTTCTCTGAATACCTTAATATTTCATTGGCTCTTAATGAACAGTTTGGACTGCTTTCATAAAAGAGAAATAGAGTGTGGATCATTAAGAAAAGGCCTTACAGCCTTTTATGTTTTGCCCTCCCTTGGAAGTAGTCCACTCTTATTTTTATTTTATACAACAACTAGTTACTAGCAAGACCAGTAAAATCTCCAAGAATAAAGTAAAGCACAGATCATTGTTTAATAAGTAAATTAACTACACTGTGAGGCAGTAAAATGCAAGTTGTGTGTTTGTCCTGTAAAGATTTGAAAGACAAGATAATGGAATAAATGCATGTAGTAGTTGTTAATGCATATATAGTCTAGAGACTTAAAATAGCATGAGCTGGGGTCGTGGGTGTCTATTTATGCTTTTAGGATGCCAATGTTCTCCTCAGTTTCCCATCTGAAGTTGTGAAGGAAAAAGAGATGCTGACTTAAAGTGATCTGAGAATCGATTCAAGTTTGTGCAGTATTTTCACAGTATGAGGCACTATTTTAAGCTCAAATACTATTGATTTTATTTAGTCATTTTCATTGTTTTTCGTGCTTCCATACAACTGTGAGACTACTGAAATAGAACTTCAGTGGCACACAGAAATTTCAGGCTGTGTATTTACTTCTACTGAAAACACTACAGAAGGAAGGAAAGCCTTTTTTTCAGTAGGGTTTACCTTTCTCGCCAGTGGAAGCAGAGGTGTTATTTACTCAGGGACACACTTAGGACCTCGGGTTATTTTATTTTCCCCCCTTTGTTTTTCCTTTTGCTTTCCAGAAGTATTTTTCAGCATGTAAATCGCGTAGTGTTTCCCTCCAAAGCCTGGGATGCCAGCACAGATCCCTCTAGTCCCAGTGACTTTAGCAGCCTGGAGGAGGCTGGTGCCTAATCCTGGATGCTTGGGGATCATTTCCCCCGCAGTGGCACTTGGCCCTGTCACATTCTGCTAGGAGAGGCAAAATGTGCTACGAATTTCCACAAAACAGAGTGCAAAAGAAGTTTAGCGTAAAACCTGAGGTTTTGCTCACTGTTTTCCACCTCTTCTGAGGACAATTCTTTTGTAAGAGAGAAACAGCTGATGCACAGAGCAACAGGGGAACAGCTGGAAATGTTCCTCTCTCTGAGAAGACGGAGCTGCTACTGCCAAGCATCTTGTTTGCTGGCATGCAGGTGTGTTAATTTGAGGGCATCCAGAGGTTGCTTTGGACATGATGAAATAGGGACAGAAGAAAATGTTTTTCTGTGGAGAGCTCAATACTATTGGCAGCTTGTGAAAAATGCCAAACACTTGGCATGTTTTCATTTGCAGTCAAGGCAAGGTCTCCCTCGGGTTAAGCGTGCAGTTAGGTCTCCTTTAGTAAATGTTTGTCAACGTGTCCTTGTGTTGTGTGTGACTTAAGTGAAGTTGGTGTTTTCCCGAAGTCTTTCCATGGATAGCATTCCAGCGTTCAGCAGACTGAGCGCTGCTGCTTGGCTGCAACGGGAGCAGGTAAATGCCGTGTATTTGGTGAGCAAACGGTGGGGTGTTCCCACGTTTGTACCCAGAACAAACTCATCTTCTGAGCCACACGACCCAAGGGAGCAAAGCCCGGGATCTTAAGGGCAGATGGGAGCCGGGCACAAGCGGATGCAGCTCCTGCCTGGAGAAGGCCGTGGTGGGACCGCGCAGGGCCTTGCGAACCGTGGCGCTGCCAGAAACCCCTGTGGACATCTCAGTCATCTCCTTCCCACCCCGCTCGCTGTGCTGATAAAATGATGTGCATCTGTTATTAAAGCACGTTTTTCTGTATTAGCGCGGCCCTGCAGCCAAAGCTTCTCTGCGAGTGATTCTGTGAGGCCAGAAGCTGTGTCCTGGCCTCTCGTTTAATGTGTTTTCTGACAGTCTGGCGTTGTCAGGCTGCTCTCGGCTCTTAGCTGTTGTCTTTTCCCCCTCCTGATGGTTCTCATGAATCAAAAATTCACGAGCTAAAAGGAACTGACATATTTGTTTGTGGTTTGCATGAACGGGGGGACAAGTAGACTTAGCTTCAACTTAGCTTGAAGGAAACAGGGAGTCTGCAATTATGGGTGCCCAGAGCGAGCTACCTAGTGCTAATGCAAACCCCCCGGGAGCTGCAGATCTGGTGGCGTTCCCTGCACCCTGCCATGCAGTGCCTGGTAACCCAACATTACCCTGGGCATGTCCTACCTTGGTTGGTTATTCTGGATGTTGGATTCAAGATATGCACAAGGTTTCTTTGGTTTTGGTGGGACTCTAAGTTGAGTTGGCTGTAATGTGTGACCATCTGCTTAAAGGAAAGAAGGAAATGGTGTTAGAGGTGTCTTATGTGCTTTTAAGCCTTATTGGAAGCCTCTGGTATGAAATGATGTGTTAGGTTAGTATGAAGAGGGATAAATTGCAAGAGAGTGAGAAAGAGGACCCCAAGGACTAACCCTGTGTTTTGTCATGGAACAGACTTAGGGTTTTACATAGCTGTTTTTCTTGCAGCTAAAAATAATACAGAAAACACAAAAAGATAAATCTCTGAATATTGCTGAGTATAGCTCTGCAAAGCTACTTGTCCATGACAGACTAGTGCTCCTCAGCTTTCCAAAGGGAAGCACTTTGTAGTGCGAGCTGAAGGAATTGAGGCGCTGGGCATGGCTTTGGGCACGGGGTTTTGGGTAAGCCCCTGTACCTGAAAGCACGAGGTGGTACCAGTGTTTGGGGGGTTGCCCTGTTCTGCCCCTCATTTGGCACACATGGATTGGTCTTGCTTGGCTTTGGCTTCAGCACGCTCCGGGCATCCCAGCGTTGGATGTTTCTTCTCTGCTGAGACCATTTAGAAACTCCTAAGGACCTGCCACGAGCAGCGGGGGCAGAAGGTGCCGTGAGCCTGACCGAGCCAGGGTGCTG
This sequence comes from Nothoprocta pentlandii, assembly GCA_013398315.1. Lineage (NCBI taxonomy): Eukaryota > Metazoa > Chordata > Aves > Tinamiformes > Tinamidae > Nothoprocta > Nothoprocta pentlandii. Next base: position 366,115 of record VZSG01000668.1, read on the forward strand.
GTCCTGGTTTCGAGGATGTGTTTCTCCGGTGTGAGGTGACTCCATCAGGTCCCACTCTCTGCTCAGCATCAGTCAAGAGGCGCTCTCCTCCAGAGCCAGCATGGCACCTACGGGTGTGTACATGTGTGCAGGGATTTCATGGAGCTAATTCCCTTATCATCGAGAGGAATTTTGCATGCAAGTCTTTCACAGGGAGATTTCATATGTACTTGAATGAGACACTGCATTTTATCTTGCCAGCCATCTACAGGCTTGGTTTTTTTCTTAGTGTTCTCTGACAGACCATGACAAAATACTTTATAGTGCCACAATAACTCGTTCACAGCTATTACAGTCTATTGTGTTGTGCTGCGTAATTGAGAAACGTTTTAATCTGCAGCGCTTCCCTCCGAGTAACAGGGATTAGTGACATGCCAAGAGTTGGGTGCGAGTGAAGAGCTGAGCATCTCCTGGTGCCCAAAACACCACCATCCTCCATGGCACCCATGCTGCTGAAGATGCATTTTAGCAACTAGTTAGAGCCGACAGATAGAATCCTTCAGGAGAAATGGCTGGTGAGTGATACTGACATACCAGTTACCTTCTGGCACCTCAGTGATTGACCTTAGATGTAGACCCAAACCTAACTTGCAGTACTTGGCTTGCACTGTATCAGGGCAGAGTTTCCACTCTGCTTATTTAAATATAAATTGAAATCACATGTACATTATAGAATGGAAAATCAGTAAGAATATTTTTAGGATATGAGGATGTTGAATGGCCCAGGTAAATGCAAATGTGGGATCTTGTTGCTTACAGGAATTAGAGAATGTGGGAGAGGAGAAACAGAGAGTCTGAAACATTAAAGGGAAATGGTTTGTAGGGGTGTGCACGGCTTTTATTTCTGCAGTGTCTGGTGGGTTCACTGGCCTGCACCTATGTAAGGTGAATGCCATGGAGTGTTTCTAAAGTCAAGAAACAGTCACTGGAAACTGTTCATAAATCTTTGACTCTTGACTTTTGATCTTTGGTAGCATCTTGAGCTGATCGATACCCGCGGCCGTCATTTCTCTTCTGCTTCATGTCTTCTTTAGAAATATGCAATCTTGTCAAAATCCCCACCAAAACATACTTTGTCTTGTGTTACCTGCAGCACAGGAGGTGAGAAAATTGAGATCTTTCCCAAAATGATTTTCAAATCATCTCTTTAAGATTGCCTCAAAGTTTTGGTACGGTTTACACTTTGAAACATTTTTACATGTGGTATTAAAAGCAAAACTTTTTTTTTCCTTCCTGTTTCCTTGGAGACCTTGGAATTGAGATGCTGTTTATTTTAACTTGTGTCATAGGCAAACTTCAAAAAACAAATCTGTTGTCTCTGCTGATGGCTCAAAAGACGACTCTAGTATCATTTGTATCATCTCTCTGACTAGGCGAAGGTTCTGGGGATTTTTTTCCTCAACTTTTCAGTTTTGCTTTTCATAGAATTATTACCAAGTTTAGGTTTGTCTTGCAGGGATGGTTTATTGCAAATATAAACTGTTTTTAGGGAAAATGAGAGGCTGATAGTATGGCCAGCAGAACTGAGATTCATTTCTTGTACAATTCCTATGTCCTTGCCTGTTCTCCCATTCACAAAGCTTCTCTGCGGCGGGGGAAAAAGTCTGTCTAGGTGCCAAGGTCTGCCTTGCACATAGCAAAGTTGGCTCAAAGACCACTTGAAGTATTGTTAACATGAAATAAGTGTATTTTTCAAAATAAGGAGAAATAAATGGAATATCCTTGTGCCTCATTTTCATTTGGACATTACGTTGTGACTTGTTCCTTAAGATTAAAAAACATCATTCCTGCTTTAGCAGCAGCGTTTGTGCTGTGTGAGCAGAATACCATCCATCAGGCAAATACTGATCTTTTTGGAGCTGTGACTACTTTCTGTTTAGTTTTCTTTTATATTAATTCCAAATTGTGCGACTGCTTTGGTACATTCATTAAACAAGTTTTTCTTGAATCACTATTTGAAAAGGACTCTTATCATACAGATGATAGGTACTCACATAGATACCTATTTTTTTTCTTGGTTGGGATTTTCCTTGAGGATATCTGGTCTACTTAGTATCATTACAAAGCTGTTATTGCTTGTTTTCATTTAGAGAGGAAGATGTCAGCCTTTTCAGAATGAGATTAGACAAAAGTTGACTCGGAGTGAACCAGGGCTGGTTCCATCCTACCAGATGGTCGGGCTTTAATCAGTCACCCTCGTGCTGCTCCAGGTCTTACTGGGGAAGAAAGGAGGAGACTCAGGAGGCAGCATTTCTCTTGTGATATTTAATTGGCAGACCACTGTGAAGGTGGAAAGGCTGCTCTGAGTGCTAGGAACGTGTTAGCCGTCAATACGCTTGTCAAGGAAGACTTGGAATTTATCACTTAACAGTCAATGCATCGACTTAAGAAAAAGATGATATGGACAATAGGCAGCATAACTAAGCCATCACCCAACGTTTCTGTCTTTCTAATAGTGTTTTTCCTTGCAGGCAGTAAGTGCTGTGTGTTTCCATTTACCCGTGTATTCAGGCCAATGAATATTTGCTTTCTCACTTGAGAAAATATATCCAGAGTTTTTTAGATGCTAGTAATCACAGCCATGAACAATTGTAGACTGTATTGGATGCACTGTAATTTTCACTTCTTATTTTAGAGGTAGAAACATTTGATGTGGACAATTTTCCAAGTGCTGAGAGGAATGTCATATCCTATTATTTAGGGAGATTTGTTGATGATCTGTATTGCTTAGCTCTCTTTCAGAAATCAGCCTCTGGGCTGTACAGGCAGAAATACACGTAGCCATCTGTATCATTGCAAAAGTGATCCATTCCGGGCCACACCACCTTGATTATGGAGTATGTATTAAAAGCAGCCAGACTGTATCCCCGTCCTATTTTTAAGTTTGTCTTCGGCTCATGAGATGTGTTAATGTTTTAATGGAATAACTGGAGCCAAGAATCCAGTTCCAGGGCAGTCTTTGACATGTGCACTTGTGTGAATATTGTCAGATTTTCTTTTCCTCTCCTTTTGTCTATCTGCCATGATACTGTTTAGGATGATACCTGAATATCTTGCATTTTTTAATAACTTCACAGTGCCGGGGGAAATATATGATGTGACACAAGCAGATTATTTTTGGAGCAAAGACCGAAATTTTTGTATGATGCTACTCTTCTACCTAAAAGAGCTTTCTTTTTTTTTATGTTAGAAAGCAATGTAAAGAGTTAATGCCCTTTAATTGCTCCATAAAAATTAGTGTTTAGTTGTGACTTTTATTCTTTCAAAACCAGTTATTCAGATGGAAGAGCTAAGTTGGATGGAGTTGTTAGCTATGCCCCCTGTGAAGTGTGGCCAGATCCACTGAAGTTTCCACATGCACGCTAATGAGGTATGAGTTACATAGACATGTTTTGTCTTTAAGTCACTTGATTTATCAGGGAAAGTGATATTTTTAGTTATGGTTGCTGCTTGTAGTGTTTCAGTGTAATGGTCATGATACGTTTTCATTATTAACAAGACTGCTAAGGTGATAATGTGGAACATTGGGTGCTTAATGCTATTTTCCCCTTAAAATTTCACAAGTCCCTATCTGACAGCTGTGCTGGTTTGAAAAAGAAAAGGAGTAAAAATATCCCGCAGACTTTGGTAACTTACTGTTATCTTCAGAGAGATGTTTGTCTCGAGGCTACAGCTTGTCATTTACAGGAGGGTTCGCATCCGAGTATGGAAATTGTGTCTAGCCTAAACCAGCGTGTTCTCCTGCAGTGTTTGCAGTGTTCTCCTGCAAAACAGAGTAGGGGATTGATGTTTATCAAAGCATGTCTGGTGTGTGCTGTGTATAGCTAAGATGGTAATTGCGAGAGTTTTTCAATGTTTTCTCCTTTGTATGTGATTTAAACTATCCACATTACTTCTGTGATGCTGTCTACAATTGGCAATGGCTTGTAAGCAAGCGAATTGTTGAATAAATACAAAGTGAACATTTAGCATGGAGTTTGACTTAGGTTTAGCTCCGTAGTAAACCTTTTAAATGGGAGAGCAGCAGCGGGTCTCCAAACAATTGTTCACTGCTCAGTTTGTAATGACACTCATGTTCCCTTTGAAGCTTCTTATGGGACTTAAAGAAATGAGAAGGAGTGTTTCAGATGACTAGGGCCTCTCTTCTACGTTTCTTCACGGTCTCTCACCAAAATGCCAAAAGCAACTGGAAGTAGTCCGTTTAAGCTGTAGCTTATGTTAAGATTATGTTATTGTTGAATATATTAATTGCTTTAGTACAGTTTGCTAAAATTGAAGGGCATCACCTTAATTTAGTCACTCTTAATCATGACTACAATTCATTGTTTATTTGCCCAGCAAGGTAGTTTGTTTAACAGGCAGTATTTGCTACGTGTAGCATTTTCCCATTTACAATTACTAGGGTGGTTGTATGTGGGGTTTTTTTGTTTGTTTTGTTCTCCCCCCCCTTTCCATATTGTAGCAATTCAAGGGGAAAAGAGATGGATCTAAAACGTGTAAGCTTTAACTTCAAGAGTTTAGAATCTATGAGAGGTTGTTCCCCTTATCATTGGAGCTGGATGATGAATACTGAACTGAGTACTCCAGTGGTCTAAGCAGCTAAATTGATAGAGTTTTCAGTGAAATTTTATGGCTTTGTCAGGTTAACCCAGTAAAATCTGCTCTCTTTAATATTAATAAGCATGAAGAAACCATTCAAATTTAGCAGTGAGAAGCCCCAGTTCAGAACAGGATTTCAACTGAAGTTTTCTGTCCTGATTTGTGGCAGCTTACAGACTCCTGTTTCTTTTGGGACAAGCTAGATGCTCTTAGCTTTTGAACTCTGGAAATGCAGAGATGCAATTCTCTGCTCCTCTTTTCGCATTCAGAAGAATAAATTGCTTGCGCTTGACTAATTACATGCCAGTTTCTGAATAGCATGAGTTGTTGCTTTTTAATCTTCGTTGCCCTCTTTTAGTTTTACATGGTCCCGATTTTTATTTTATTTCTTATTGGGGTGGGTCTAGGGCATGCATGCATCTCTCTGTAGATGTTCTCATTCCTTCTGCTAGCAGGTAGCACCTGGGCAGGCTCTAAGTGCAGGCAAAAGCCAAGCATATCTTGGATGCCTGAGACCTTTGTCTCCTTTCTGAAGCTGATTAAATCAGGAAGAGGAAGCACACATACATAATAAGCACTTGCGTGGTCGGGCTGCCAGAAGCAAACACATTCATCACCATTGCTAGGAAGTTGTTGCTTTGTGCACATGTGTTGTCTGCGGCTGCTACGGTGTCAGCCCTGTGACAGGTTTAACAAGATTAGATGACCTCCAAAAAAAGCTTTGCAAAGTATTACAGATAATGCTATGCAAATTGACAAGCAGCATAGACAAAAAGCTTAATAATTACTCGTCTTCCCTGTTAAAACATTTTCTTTTTTGGAGGTCAATCCAGGTTAATTTATAGAGTCCAAAAGTGTCTCTTACACTGTGGTTGATGCTAAGAAATAAAGGAAAAAACCCAAGAGTTTAAATTGGGAGTAGTGATCAGTGCAGATGATGCTCGCGGGTCTTCTCTGAGCCTCAAGGGTCAGTGGATTTCAGTCTACAATTGGAGAAACTCTGCCAGAACCAGCACTTAGAGTTAACGTGACCCTACTGGATTAGAAAATGATTTAAAAAGAGCAAAAAATCCCCCCAAGACCTTTGACAAGTAATTACTCCAGCAACGATACACTCCTGCATTCAAGGATTTCTTTGGGATAAAGTTCGGTGACATCTAATTTATGGGTCATGTTTCCCACATCCCTGACTTTAGGAAGGCTTTCTGCCCGCACAACTTTGCTCATCCGAGCACTTCATTGTTTGCAGAGCGGCGCCCCTAAGATAGAGCCAGATCAAATATGAAGTCTCTGTGGAAAGAGCTAACCGTCATGCTTGGTACTCCGGATGATGCCGTGATTAGCTTTGGGTGTTTGCATAGTGCTGTCACTTGGAAAATACATTTGTAGGTGTGGCCCTGTTTGAGGGAAATGGCTGTACCATGGTCTTGACAAGATCCATCCTGTGGCAGCTGCAGCTTACCCACCCGGCTGGCAGCTCCTTACAGAGCCAAGGATTGGTGTGAACTGCAAAGCCGTGGCAGAAGTTGGGAGCTGGAAGACACAGGTGCAGCAATGTTGCCTGGTGGAGGACAGTGCGGGGAACACGAGTCAGGATTTGATTTTGGAGTGCCGGCTTCCAGTCATCTCCAGCCACCTCCTGGAGCGAGGTTGGAGCCCCTTGTTGAGGTCTCTTAGCAGGGGGCTGCGATGGGCAGATGCATGCTGAGGACTGCTGGATGTGAACTCTTCTGCCCTGCGGAAAGGGCGGCCACTGTGGACAGGGAGACGTAAGCCCTCAGTGGCAGCCCTCACCTGCCTCTCCTTGCACCACCTCAGGAACCAGAAATGCTCTGGTTGTGAACGAGAAAAGTGGGCCCGTGCCAATAAGCATTGCTGCTTGTTAAGGGCTGATCAGCTTGATTAGACTGGCCTGCTTATGGGCGTTGGGAGTAAGGCTGGTGTCACCAGGTAGTGCTGACGGTGCTGTGTGGGAGTATCTGTTCCCGTCAGTGTCAGGGCATGGCTTTCTGCAACATGATTAATCACATAATGCAGCTGAATGCTTAAATTCCTGAGTGTCTAAGGCAGAAGGTTTGTCACTAGTGCAAGAGTTAATGGCCAGTTCAAGTTTAAATTTAATACTGCTTTGGAACCAAATTCCTGTATGCTCTTTTGAGAACTTTTTTTGAAATTGCTGTTGACCCTGACATCTCAGTCATCTCAGCCATAAATAAAGAGCTATTAGTGCATTTTTTGTGAGCCTCTGAAAACAGATCTGAGGAGAGATCATCTCGATAATGAGACTTGAAAGGCAAAAGGAGTTGCAGTAGCTTGTAGGTGAATGACTAGTTTAAATTATTAAGTCCTGTTAACCTTGGCATAATGTTTGACATGGCTTTGAAATCTGTTTTACAACACAGTCATTAAAGATTAACCGCCCAGGGTCAGGACTACTTTCCTAACTTTGCCATGGTCATGAACAGTGGAAGAAAAGGCAATGATGGTGCATCTGGGAAAGGGAAGGGTTCTGTCAAAGACAGTCTAGAGAACCAGTGCGGATAGACAAGGTTAGCACTGAATGGATTGCATGTTCTGCCTCTGCTCACAACAGAGGGCCTGATGCCAACATGAGACTTTTGAGACTGGGATACCTTGGTAAACAAACCAAACCTCGGTTTCAGGATGGCCAATTTTGATTAACTGATCTTTGGAGCCCCTACTAAGGGATCATGAATAAGGAAGGGATTGAGTGCTGCTGTTCGTAGGACAGACTCAGCTGATACTGGGACCTCTGTACAAGGTGGACATGGTGCAAACGCTTTGCAGGAACAGGTAGTTCAAGCAGAGAACAGGAGAAGATCTGGGAATGGGAAGAAGGATGATATGCCCTGTCACACAGAAACCAGGGATAAAGCAAGACAGAACCCCTCTGTATGTTCTCACCTAACGGCTACAAGCCTCCCAGCTTGGCATTTTTGATAGCTTGCTGTTGGGTTTTATCTGTGTGTTTTGGTTGCTTTAATGCACAATGCATAAGGCAACTAAGTCATTGCGGAGCTGTTGAGTATGTTTCCATATCATCCATAATATAGCATTTGGAAATCCAGGGATACAGAGCTGTCCGTGAGTCTGTGCAAATGTTTCAGGGGTAGTCTGTTCAGTGTGCTGCAGTGTTCATTCATAATAACGTTTGGAAATCTAATTGTTGAGCTGGACAGATCCCTTCTAAATAATACCTTGGGCCTCTGCCAACTCAAGGCATGTAATTCATTGGTCGGGTGGTGTAAGCCCCTACTTTTGTTCTTGGATTTTCTCCTCTTGTCAGCTCAACACAGATGTTTGGAGATTTGCTTCATTCAAACTGATTGTGTTGGTAGGGCAAGAAATTAATCTTGGAAAATAAAGGAAAAACATTTCTGCTTACAGGAGCATTATTAATATATTAAGTTTCTTATGGCAAATGATGGATTATGAAACAATACAAGAAAAAACTTGAAAAATAGCAACCACAACTGGGCTAAAATAAGAAAGGCGGTAGTTAGTCAACAGTAACACAATTTTTTTCTCAATCCAAGATGTATTAGGTTGCGCTTTGTGTATATGTTTTACCTCGTTAATTATGGCTTGTGATTCTAATTAGGTATTAGCTTTCTTGTATTACAGAGGAATACATTGCATAAGGGGGTTTTAGAGCATCACATCCACAGTGTCTGTATTGTTGTTGGGTGAAAATAGGAATCAACAAATCTTACCCAGTAAGAAAATGTTAGTCAATGCATGCTAGAGTCATTTAATAAAAAAGACATGTGCGAAACTGCACAGGAGGCTAGATGGATTATGTTTTGTTTATTGCGTTGTAGAGCTCCAGGGGCAACATGTTGCATTACTTGATGATGTGATCTTGTATGGCAAATGTGCTGCTGCTTGGGTATCAATAGACTGTTAGGGTGGCTTCTTGTTTTTGAAAGTTTTTCATATTCGGTGGCAGAATGACTCATAATGCACATTTCATTCATGTGAGGGAGACTGATAATTTACATATATTCCTCACTTGTTCAAACCTAAGGAAAGAAAAAAGTATTAGACTTAATTTAGAGCTAAAATTCAAGTAGTATTCTGAAGTCTGAAACTTCAGGGCTGTCAGAAAAGAAGATACTTTTCAGTTCATGAACCCTGGCAAGCTTTGCAATTGTTGATTCCTTCCCATCCCCTTTTAGTCCCTTGATTAGGTATCAATTTATAAGAACTTCAACAAAACCTACCCAAGGGAAATTAGTCTGTAAAGTCCATTTGAAAATTGTAGAGTTCAAATACCTTCTGTACTGAGCAAACAAGAGGAGAACTAATGAATATTAAACAAGCCTGTCCTCATTATACCGTTACACCTGAAAGTGAATAGCTGTAATCAGCAAGACGTTGGCTTCATAGATTTGCAGCTTTTTCTGATAAGAAAGGGTCGGGTCCTCCACCTCTTAGGCATTATCATTACCATACTGACTCTTCTAGATCCCTTTTTTCCATGTAAACTAAATATTGCAATATTACCTCTCTCTACGCTTCAAACAAATCTTGTATGCTCTTAGGTTGAAAAAGAAAACTGACTGTTAACACACAGTTCAGGTTCAGATATTGACTCTAGTCTCCCAGTAGTTGTAGTTTATAGTAAGGGCTTTAGAATTGATTTAACCCAGGCTCTCTCAACTATCTGTTATTTGGCCTGGTTGCATGTTCAGAATCCTATAAATAATAGGCAAGAACTTGCTTAGCTTGTAGGTGCGCACAGAATTACAGTGTCACACGACAGATGTTTGGAAGTCTCCTTACCCAAGGATGCAGAAGCTTGAAATTTGTATAGGTTTAAAAAAAAAATACAAAAGAAAAAAAAGTCCTTTGAGGACTGTTAACTTTAGGGATTCCAGCTCTGACTTGAACCAACAATTCTTGATGTTTGAAGAAATATGTTGGAGGCTTATTTGTTTTTTGTTGTGTTGGCCTGGGCTTGGCTTCATTTGGTGTTCAATTTATAGGCTTTGTGTATTTGTTAAATCTGATAAATGGTCCACTGTTTCCTAATTTCTACCAAAGTCATTCATTTAGAGAATCTATTTTAATATAATACCATGTCTATCAGTACAAGGCACTTGAATGTTGTCTTCCATTTTTATGAATATTATAAATATTTATGAATATATTTTTATATTTAAGAAGATCTTATGTGTATTTCATGGGAAAGATATTTCAGATTCAGTTGGTAATTTTAGTGTAAATATTGATCAGCAGCTTGCTGTGATACCTCTATTTCTCATTAAAAAAAAAAAAAATCTGCATTTTATTTCATTCCTCCCCTAGTAATGCAGGAATTTGATTTGAAAATAGTAAAGTATGTTTTAGGTATCATGTCAGATATCAAACTGCTGCCTGTTCTTGCCTTTAGGAACATGCAGTTTGCCAGTGAAAGGTGAAGGAAACTCTGGAGCATTGTACTGGCATTTACAAGGAATATTACTGATAAGTTAGTTGAGATGAGTAAAGAAATGAGGCATCAACATGGATGTTTGATAGCACAACGGACATCTTAAAGGTTACGTTTCATTTATGGTAACAGGGCAGCAAATCTTTACTGGACATAACTTTTCCTAACTCTTAATTTTTCTTCTCCGTGAGTCCTGAGCGGCGTCACATAAAATTACACAGTTAATTCTTCTTGTATGTTTGCGCCCTGTATAGTTGTTTGCTGCTGAAACATACATGTGTACTGAAAATTATTTCTGCGAGCTGTTTCAAGAAGTAGACGCACCTCAGTAGCATTCTTAAAGTGCTGAAGACCATATAGGAAAAGAGTTATCTTGGAAGTGTTGTTTATTATTATTATTATTATTATTTTTCTTTTTGTTATTTACATATTTTGTCTATGGTGTAGTTAAATAGTACAAGTACAGAGGAGAAGAAAACTTCCCAAAGATCCCCCCCGCAAAGCTCTTGTAGTTGGATCCCTAAAGTGATATATTCTGAAGGTGAGGGCAGGTGTACAGATCAGTTGTTAGCATATGGCCAGTTAGACCCCTTGACCTTATTGTGCACATTAAACAATCATGTCCGTGAGTTAATTTCCAACAGATGTGTTCGTAGCATAGAGTGTACATGACTTGGAAAATATGGCCATGAGAGCCTGAAATGATTGTTTCTAACACTGGGATGAAATGGTTTGTATTAACTGTTGAAAAATCAAGCTGTTCTCTACATAAACTCTTCAAAATGTTTGGGTGAATTTGCAGTCGGAAGAAAATGCTGCATTCCTACTAGCTTTGTTGAACACAATCTGCTGGGAAAGCTTGTTTTATCAGTTGGTATTTTCACTAGCATGGGTTCTCTGTGTCTGGCAGTAGACAAAATCTAAGTCTTTTATGTCTGTGTTACAGAGGTGGTGGTATTTTGATTCAGTAAATCAGGATAGCTCCTTGGACCTCGTTTTGCTTGTGATCCATGACTTGGGAGCTCTTTAAGCCTTCATCTTCCTCTTGCATCTTCAGCAGCACTTTGCTTGTACAAACTGTGGTCCCTGCAATATGTGCCTGCCCTCACCTCCCAGGTGTCTTCAAGTGCACTGGTTGAGAAAAGGGATGCATGGGTTTCCAGAGCACTAATGCATTAGGAGTCCAAAGCCACGAGTAGTTATAAACGTATTTTGGATGCAATTGTGTTGATCTTCAGCTGGTCTTAGCAGATGTAAGACTTTGTTTGCAGCGCTTTCTTACATGCTTACATGACCTTCTGCTCTCTTCTTTGTTTCTTCCTTCCATTTCCTTCCTTGCTTTTTGCCGTGGTTGCCCTCCTCCTCCTGCCTGGACCAGAGCTGTGCAGCTCAGGCATCTTTTTGCAGAGAGGTTTTGTCTTTTGACCAGTCCATCGCGTACGCCCTGCCTGGAGATCAAACTGTGCACCCAAGCTGCTGAGTCGAAGCACACAGGCAGCTCAGCGATGGCATGGGTTGCTACACGTTGCTGCTCCATGGCAGGCAATAAGGCAATAAGTGTTATTGCATCTCCTCTTGCACCCAAACTCAAACTGGCAGCACCCCAGTGATATCTCCAGTGGGTCGTTTTGTTGCACAATGACCCTCCTCTGGTTGGAACTTGAGAGCCTGAGGAGTCATTTTCAGGCTGAGTTTTCTCGAAAATCTACTTTATTCTGGCTTGCTACAATATAATTTCTGGCAGTGATGGTTGTTAGGATGCCGACGTGATTGCTCTGGGGTCTGGTCATATGTCTCGGTGTGTAACTAAAACTTCAATCTTTCATCCTAGTGTTGGGAATAAATCTTTCTTTTCACTGATAAAAATTCAAGTATTTTTAAGCAAGGAAGCAGGGAGGCTGAACCTAATTCATGACTTCATCCCTGAGTACTTGAAGAACGTACTTTAAATAAAACAGCCATAATTGCCAATAACAAGAGCAGCAGAAAAAGAGTTCAGGAAGTACCTGGAAGTTGTGATTTATTCCCTGTCGCACACATGTGGACAAGATGGAGGAATGCCTTGTCCCTGATCTCTTCCACTCACCTCACATAGACAGTTCAGATTCCCCTGTGGAGGTCTGAACAAACTATTATGGTAGTAATAGAGCATATAAATGTAATACAAAAATGTAATATCAACAGAGAAGTCCCCAATTTATTTGGCGGGGGCTGCTGAGTGACCCGGGTGTCCCAGGTGCAGCACAGGCAGTATATGAAAATCTGCTCACGACTGAGATGAGCAGAGCTGACACACAGCCCTGTCCCTAGGGGAAAGGGGATGAAAACCTTTAGCTTCTTTTCTGTGCTCTTCTAAAATCAAATCTCGGGTAGCCTTTAACATCTGTGGCTAAAAAAGCTCTTATGGCTCCCTGTAAGTGTTTGCAAACAATACATGCTGTATGGACAACTATGTGTAGTGGCATAAGTTGAAAGTTTAAGTTGTTTTCAGAGGAAATTCTGCTGCTTTTAAGCAGTTGCTGCAAGATGAAGGGCAGGTAGAAATAATTCTGTCTCGCTTGTAGTGCTTTAATAATGCACTTGCTTTGGACACCATAATAATGCAGAGGTTTTAATGCTTTAATAGTGCCAATAGTCCTCCAAGAGCAGTACATCTCGCCCCTTAGATGTATGGTTTATTTGTCTGCAGAAGATAATCTCTTTCTTGGGGGAAGAAGAGAGGAGGTCTGTGGTGTTTGTGACAATTAACAGCTTCTAGGAGAGCTTGTGTCTTGGCGTGACTGTGTGGATGCCTCTGCGCTACGAAGCGAATTGGCCACTTGCAGAAGCTGCTTGGTTGTGTTGGGGCTGGTGGGCCGTGCTTGGCATGGGCAGAGGGCTGAAAACAAGGCTTTTCCTGGTGGTAAAAGCCAGGAGTTCTTCCTGTGCCTTTCACCTGCCGAGAAGCTTCTCTGCTTGGCAGTTAGGATGACCTGCATCTGCCCCCTCCATTTCTCCTCCATGCGTTTTCCATATCCCACGCAGAGGTGCCGCAGAGAAATACATACCTCAGCGGTGATTTCTGCTGACACCGGCCACCAATGGCCTCATTTGTGGTGGTCTTTTCTTTCTAAGGTAGTTGGGCCAAATCAGTTGTCATCATGAACCCTGCTGGGAGGCCTGCAAAACGAATCTCCCTGCCTCTCACTAATTTTGGACGCTAGAGGGGCGAGTTAAGGTTGCGTGACTGCATCTTTAATTCATGTCTTTGTTTTGTGTTTATTGAAAGGTAACTTGACAGGATGGAATAACTGCCGGAGAAGCAGAACTGTCCTTGAGTTATCTTTTTGTCAATATCATGTATTCCATTTGCTTTCCTGGACAAAATTCCTTCATATCATACAACTTATAATATAAGCGGGGTTTTGCCGATCAAAACCCTCAGCATACATCCCAACGTAAACCTTAGAGTGGTCAGTTGTACCAAATTTCTAGCAGATTTCTGGTGTAGGTGTGTATATCTAAGTGTGTGTGTATATATACATATATATACATATGCATTGCAGGCATACTCTTTGTGCAACTTGTAGCATTAGTGCACAGAACAATCTGCAACATAACAGAGCTGTTGTCAGCTAAATGAACTGCTCTGCCTCGATACCACCTTTACCAAACTGCTTATCCTCTTTTTAGATGGTTTACAGTGATTATTCTACCACAATACACTTTTCCATTCCTGAAACTTTCTCTTTTTTCTTCTTTTTCTTTCCTTCTGTGTCTTTCCACTGCAATCCTTTTCATCTCAAAGAAAAGGACAAGCTCAAAATCAGATTCACGCATTTCAGCAAGAGGCTTCAAAAGGACTTCAACAAATCCAAACCGTCTTGTGGCATATTTAATTGTTTCTGTGCATGGTATTAATATACAAAATGGCTTTGAGAAGGGGGAGTATCACTGCCTTGCCAAGAGCTCTTGCCAGGAACTGCAGTATTAAACGTCTAGTGGGGGAGAAGAATCATGGTATTGTAATTAGGCTGCAGAAATTAACATCAGGGAAATGTAAAAGCCAAGCCCAGAGAGACTTACAAGTCAAGGGTGGTGGTGGGGAAACAATTATTAGTTTCAAATTTGGAAAGGATAAGCCTTGTAGGGCTCTGTGAGCGAAACTGCGTCACGTTTGTGCATCTGAATATAGCTGCTCTTCTAATGAAGATCTGTAATGATTAAAGTGTTGTGGGCTGCCTTTAATAAAGGGATTCACTTGTGTTTGGGCATATGTGTTTATGTAGCTCCGTGTGTGATGTGTGTATATAAATCTAGTCCCACACAGAAGACTTCGTTAGCTTTAACTTGAGATTGCTAGACAACATAGTCCACCAACACAACCTGTACGGGAGGAGAGGGGGAGAAAGGAGTAGTTCTCTCTGGCGTTTCTCACGCTGTGCTCTTCAGCACCTCTTTAAACATCTGAAATCTCTTCCCGTGTCTTGTGTAGAAACTTGGAATTTCTTTTCCTCCAAGGTAAAAGCAAAGCACTTCAGACTTTAACCCGGTTTCCTGAACATATGGCCATGATCTTTTCCCGTGATGGCTGAAGCTGTTGTCAGTCTTGCTTCGTATGCTTTTGTAAGTTATTTTTGAGCACTGCAGACATCCCTATTTTGCAACTTGTGTGCTTTTATGGGAGACAGGACTGCAGATGAAATGTGTGAAGGAAACCTCTTGAGTTGTGGTGTTTTGGAAATTTTAGTGGCTCCTCATGTGGGTCATCTTTTGCTCTCTATTGGCCTGTATTTGCATCTGTGTCTAGTCAACTTTTGATGTGCTTTGAGGGTACATAAATATTATTCATGATAATGATGACACGGATGGTTTGTAACAGCGATCAATGAACTCGTGTCACAGCTGAGCTTGTTAAGGTGCGTTGGTGCTTTACCAAGGTAAGTGCTGTGAGCAGCTCTTGATGTGGGGATGCTGCAGTGTGCAAATATCATGCTCATTCAGCACAGCTAGGACTCTCCTTTAAGAGATCCATCCCCTTTTAGGTTCTTTAAGTTCTACTTTGCAGGATACATCTTTCTAGCTTATGGTTTGCAGTCTCAGAAGCTTCTTTGCCACAAGGACGTGGCTGTAGCCATGCATTGAAGGATTGCTCCCTAGTGGTTTATCTAATAAAATGTTGTTTTTTGCTGGAAATGTCACATATACATAAAGGGCAGAGATCATGAGGCATCTCTGCCAGGTCCCCTCCATCATGCTATGCTTGCTGTCAGAAGAGATTGAGTTTCAGGAAAGAGCAGCTGTGCCAAGTGTTCCTGACCAAAAAGGCAAAAAACCCCAAACCCCTCACACCAGTCAAAACTGGTTTGACCAGGATCATTAAATGCAGAACAACCAGCCCAGTGGGAAAAGCAAACCAACAACAAACCCACCACTTCTCCCAAAAGCAGCAGCTCTCCTTGTGCCTTTGTAGGGCAGGACTTACTCTCCAGGCCCCCGTGCCCACTTCATGGTGCTCCTCATGCATTTGCCTGGCAGGCTGTGTGGTGATTCCCTCTGCTCCTGGAAATGGGGAAACCACCTCCGGCCACGGACCCTTTCCCAAAGACAAGGAAGCCCCTTGAGGCTGTTAGATGTGGTGGCTACTTCATTTTTCCAAGATGCCTGGAAGGTTGTTTTACCTTATTGAATTTTATTTAACTATAGAACATGCTGTGATATCTTCGTTTTTTTTTTTTTTTCATTTGAAATTTAGTGAGAGGAATTTGGTGACATCCTAGATGGCTTCCTTAAGCTTTTTCATCTGCAGTATGGGGAAGT
>VZSG01000668.1:382841-430255 GCA_013398315.1 Nothoprocta pentlandii
TAGTGATGAGTGTTTCTAGAAGTAGTTGCTTTGCTTTAATTTGAAGTGTAATAATTGATTGCACTCCGAATAATGTGGATACTCAACCTCATTTTCTTTCTAATTTAGAGTGAAATCTGAAAACTGCCCAAGTCCTGCTGTGGTGCCCACAGACAGGCTAATAACAACCACGATGCCTGCGTGCAAACATCAGACCTGTTTCAGGCTACGTGTCTTAGTTGGCTGTGGTTTGGAGTGTGAGGGAAACCCTGTGCCGTTAATTCCAGTTCATGTTATATCCAGTGAAGTATAGAGCCACATTGAGCTTGAGAAAGTAATTCCAAGAAAGTCTGAGGATCTTCCAGCTGTGGTACTTAACGTGGTCAGCAGGAAACGCCAATGGGAGAATCCATCCGTCTTTCTGGTTCAGCTGCTTTGTCATTAGATAAACAGCGTGGTATCTCTGTTTCACAGGAAGATTTCTTCCAACGAGAAACTGCTTTATGTGAAGTATTTTTGCACTAAATATCTTTATTTCTTTGCCTCCTGCTCTCCTTTGTATTTATTAGGAGATGCGGTACACGGATCACCACGCATGAGGGTGTCAAGATGTTGATGCCATGTATGGAAGGGGTTAATGTATGTCATTACTTAAGTTTCTTTATATTAAGACCTGCTACTTGGATTTCGTGATTTTATTTCTGGGTTGGTTGGTTGGAGGCTACTGCAGCTTTATTTATGTGTAATTTGCATGTAAACTTCACAAAGATATCACTGAAGTAACAAGTAACGATAAGTTGTATCTTACTGTATAAGTGATCCTGTTAAATCCAGTGCTGATTTAAATGTACTGTTTGCACAGGTTCACTTTCAAATAACGTGCTGATTGCAGAAGTAGAGATGCTAAAAGGGAGGTATGAAAAGGCACTCAGTTTATATGTCCATTAGCCTTCTATTTGCAGGATGTTTTGTAGGTGAAACGTTTACGTGTAGAACAGCAGTGACTCTTACAGGGAACATTACTGAGGCTTGGAGGATTGTTTTTGGAATTTATTAACACTACACAGTATCAGAGGGTTGGTTCGGTCGCCAAGCTTTTAATCCATGAAAACATTTTAATTGCTGTAAAAATGACCTAATGGCCTTTTGTTCATCCCAGCAGGGACGTGTAGGCTGAGCGCGTTGGCTCCGCGAGTTGCTGGATGCGGACGGCAGTGCCGCGTGCCTCGGATGGACGCTGGGCAGGGAATGTGTTGCTGCCGCAGCACAGCCTCATTAGGGCAGCAAGGGATGGCAAGCCCCAACCTGCACATATTGAACAGCTCTTGGGTTATGTGAAGGGAAAGACACTTTTTATTGTTTTGGCTGTATGTAGCTTTCAGCTGTCTAGTCTGCAGAGGGCTGTTGAGGCTTTACTGCAGCGTGTATGCGGGGATCTTGCCGAGAGGCTGCTCGAGCTGGGGAGATTGTGACTAACTGGAACAGCAGGCGAGTTGCTGATATTTTCTTCTTGCAGCCGAAAGCAAAGGAAAGGATGTGTGTCATGTACGTGACATTTGAAAAGAATGTTTCCCCTTTTCTAATGAGCAATCATACAATTTCAGGCTCTACGGGTTTTCCACTTAAAGGATCGTTCGCTTGTCACCAGTACAGAACGTCTTTTAGCGCGTTTTACCTCATTTGGGAAGACAAGGCTTACGTGAGGCCGACAGGAGCATTTCTCCTTTTGAGCGCGGAGGACGTGCCGTGCTAGGAAATGAACGTTTGCTTACCCCACGTTGGGAATACGGGGTCGTTTTTCATCTGCAGAGGCAGCAGCACCGCTGAGGGGGTGCAGATGTTGGTAGGCACCAACCCAAAATACCTGGCAGGTTGATGGATGCAGTGAAGGTCTCTGCAGTTGCCCTTGTGCAAAAGGAAACTTTCCTTGTCCAAGGAAAACTGAAGTGTGTTTTCTTCCTGGATGAAATCCCACCTTTACCTTATGGTATACTGATAACCTTATCTCCCACCATTTTCTTCTCTGGATTCTCACTTTCATTAAATGACGCCAATTCAAAAAAAAAAAGTATAAAAGAGGTTATATGTTTTGGGTTAATTTGGAGCTTGAAACTGAATTAGAAATGCATAAAGTACTAAAATTAGCCCTATGTGAGCTCTGAAAAATGTGCCTGAGATCAAACTTGTGGGTATTGAACAAGCATGGATTCAGTTTTAATTGGGTCCCAGCTGAGCCCAGCGGTGTGAGGGGAAGAGGAGGTGGAAAGGGGCAGGAAACAGTGCTTTTGTTAAATACCATTTAACAGTAAAACAACTTCATAGTCTTCATTGCAGACGAGCCCTTTATTTTTGGGTAGTGGAGTCCTTAGTCTCGGTGGTGTTTGGAGTTTGGTAAATCTGTCAGATTTCTGTAAAATCTCAGTGAAATAACTGAACCAACTTAGTACTATTGGTATTTCTCAGTCTTTTTGTGGGTCCTCAAATGACTGAGGGATATTTATTATGGATTAGACTTCTGGAGCTGCTGTGTCCCCATTAGTGTCCTGCACGCTTCATGGATGTGATGATGGTCTTGAGGTGGTGAAGAACAGGGCTGTGTAGGTAAGACCAGTGACTCTTTACTGTTGGTAAAATGCATATGGGAGAGGAGATATTCTGTCCTCTAGGGAATTCTGAGCTGAAGGTACTTTATGAGTTTGGTCATTTTGGTTTTGTCTCCTCTTGAAGAGCGTTTTCTCCTTCTGGACCCTCATTTTTAACCATGACTTGGAACCAACTATGTTAGCTTGGTAAGCATTTAGCCATAAGTTGAGCTGGAGCTTTCAGCAGTGCATTTTATCTACTTATGGGGAGTATGTATCCATGTTAATTTAATTAAGATAACCTGTGGCTAATACAGGGAGCGCAAGTGCATGGATGTTGCATTAAAGAAATAAAAATACTCAAGTACAGGGGTCTGCAAGAGGTATAGGAATGAAAAAAAAAGTTGCTGTGTGCTGTACTGTGACTACAAGCCAGTCACTTGAGTGATTACTTTCCATCCTCTCTTTGAAAGGAAAAAGAGGAAAAAAATCTTCCCCTTAATATGAACTGTTGTTACTTAAAATATATTTTGTAGTGTTTTAAAGTAGGGCTGCACATAGAGATGACATAGTTTTGGTACTTTGAACATTGGTGAGACGGATTATCTGAAATGTGTAACTAATTAAATCTGCATAATTTAATAATTAGATTTAATTAAAGAAAATTATATCCAGTTTTGACAACCTACAAAACAAAGTTCTCCCAAATTATCATTTATATCTGTGTTTCACTTCAGAAAGTGCAGGACTGACTACAGAAATATTTTTCACTTAGGTTAGAAACCAATTAGGCACCAGCTGTAAATCCATGGTGGAATGAAGTATTTGATAGGATGCCAAATCATCCTAATGCTTAAGCCAAGTTTTATGTTGATCTGTTGAACTTGATGGAGTAGGCACCTAAAATATTTTGTGGCTTGGTCCCATAGTTCTTTGCTTTGCAAGTTGTACTGAATTGGCATATGTTTTTATTATTTAAGAAGGATATGTTGAAGTGCACTGAAAGAGGACTTTTGAGCCTTTCAGTTTTTGTATCATATTCCAGAAATGCTAAATTAATCTGCAAGCATTAGGATTGCGGGTAATAACACGGTACTGTGTCTTTGTCCCAGAGGATTTAAAGTTGTAATGTTATAATGATCCGCTTTAGGCACCTTTCATAATCTTTCCTTTCTGCGAATATGTCCGACTCGTTTTACATTATAGCAATGTGAAATCTACAGAGGTGATAAAAATGACGAAATATTTGAGAATATTTATCAGCGGTGGCACTAGCAATGCCAATTTATGGAGATATTTCCATAGCCCTAAGCTTCACTGGGATTCCTGTGGCTTGTGTCGTCTTTCTTGTCTTTGAATGTAGCAGAAATATCCCAATATCTTTGGATTTGGGGATAACTTGAGGGACCACAATTGCTCCTTGAAATTGAGGTTCTGATTACTCCATTTTCAAGTGATTCATGTCATCACTGTTAGCTAGTATTACCCTGATCTGCTCCATGAGCTTGTGTCCCATGTTCCTGAGTTACAGAACACCATTGCATATTTCAGATGTGTTTATGTCCTTATTTAATATGAGAGTTCACAAAAAAAAACCTCCTTCTGTGTTGATAAATATGTTTTCTGGCACTAAGTGCCAGGCAGAATGGGGCAAAAGGTGCCTAGCGGTTCTGAGAGACACCTTAGTCCTGTTGGCCTAAGACATGTGCTATGGGATAAGGCGCTTAAAATGTTGGAGTGCTTTGTTCCTGCAGCCATAACAATGTGGCTGGAGCACAACTTGATGAGGAAAGAAAATCTCTTTTCCTTGTTGCTGCTATTACTGACTTGCAATATGAAGTGTGCTTTTTGGTTTTAAATGTAAATGGGCATCAGCTGTGGTTCTTGGCTCTTGTGATTATGAAAATAAAGCTTAATAGAAGCTATTCCACTGCTGTAATGACTTCCTGTGAGTGAAGGGTTGTTATTGGGCCTGTGATGGCTGTAGGTCCCTATGCAGGGAAGAGGGGAAATGAAGCCAGAGTATCAGCTTTGGTAGGTAAATAATTAGTGAAGAATTTGGTTTCTGGGTAGGTGCTTTGAGGGGTGGTGACTTAAGCAGTTCAGTTTGTCTTGACCAATGTTTGCAGGGTATTGATTGCCTGTCATGCCTGTATCCAAAATCATTACTGGTGAGGGGAGAAAAGGTTTAGGATGAAAGGATGGGAAAATATCCTGCTGCAAGATGAAATGCGACACACCTCCAAGTGAGACAGAATCCGGTGTCGACACGTTGGCAGTTCTGGAGAGGGAGAGGTCAATCACACAGGAGAATAACAAAGAATAAGCAAATAGCTTAAATGCTTAAGAAACCCTGTTGCAATTTACTTGTTAACAAAGTCAATGTGATTAGTAAAATATATGATCATACAAATTATTTAATGGATAAATGACTGTATTGAAAACTGGGTAAGATGCCACGGTGCCATTGTATTTCCATGCCCTCTAATTGGTATACCTTGTGTATTTTTAATCTTTATAAGTAACTTTAATCAAAGTCGCTTCCAATTTTAATGATTTTATGATTACATAAAAATCAGTTGGTAATTTTTTTTATTGTTATTATTTAGGTGGTGTGGGATATTGCTTAAGGAACAGAACCTGAGGTTTACCCTTGAACCCTAATGCAGGCCCCCTTGGGATGTCTCTGCTTTGCTGCCAGGCTGCTGCCTCTTTGGTCACCACATCTTTGTGGAGGGTAGAACAGACCAACTACAGAGGTTGTTAACCATCAGTTCTTGCAGGAACATCAGTTTTTTAGGGATAAGCCATGGTTAGGGATAAACCTAGGTGCGGGAATTTCGTGGAGCACCCTAATCCAGTTCATGCCGTAGCCTCTCCAGAGACTAAAATATCCCATTCCCCTGGCCTGCTCCCTTGCATTAGGATTAGAGTTGCATTCCCACAACGAGAGCATGTTGGGGCATGTCATTCGTGGTGACACGAACACCAGTGTGGTACCCAAATAAACCAAGGAGCAAATATCCCATGCTCCCTGAATGAGCTTGGTAGAGAAGTGGCTTTTTGAGCAAGTGGAATCCTACTTAAAATGTGGTTAGAGGAAATTAAAATAGGATCTAATCCAAAACCCACTAAAATTAATAGAAGGCTTTGTGCTTGCTGCAGGGCTGTATTGTGATGAATGCATTCAGAGAAGCTGTCATCTGTTTACAAATATTTTCCTAATGGAAAGAGTAGCGTGTATTTTTGGGGAATTGTTCCCTCTGACCCTGGATTGGGAGGTTCTGGTGCAACCGTGAGCTAGAGGGCTGGTAGATGCATAGGCAGAGCCTATGGGAAGATTTTCCTTGGAACATTTGGGAGGTTTTTTGAGTTCATAAATCTTGCCCTGGAGATCAGCTCTCACACACCTTCCCTGACAAGCCAAAAAGCCTTGACAATAGTCAGAACTTATTAAGGGCATAATTGCTGATGAATGGCAAGACATTTCCCTTATTATTCAAAGCGGGCCTCGTACATCAGCCTGAATATTTTAACTGTTCTGTAACATTTAATAGAGAATTAAATCCCTCCTGTCAGATTCTTGAGAATTGTAGAAAGAATCTGCAGAAAGTTTATTACAGATTAATCTTTCAGTTCTGCTGTCTGTAAAAGCCTTTTTCTTTGCCTCTCCACAGAGCCCTACTGTTCATGTTGCAGGACTATTTCATAAGTTATTCCGCAGCTAAATTTCAAGTAAGGGTTTGTTCATAAAACACAAAAGAGACTGCTCTAAAAATGTGAAATCAAGCCATACAAACGGGAACATTTTGAGCGCTTAAAAAAGGTTTGGTTCAGAAATGGGGCCAGTAAGTTTTGGCTGAATTTCCAGGCAGCATCAATTATTTTTAGAACTGATTTGTTTACCTCATATGTCAGTGACCTTGGAGAAGGATATATTGCAAGTAGGTTGTGCTGCTGGAAAGCCCAACTCCAGTCACTGCCAATAGCTCCAGCTCTTTGTCTTTAATTCAGACCACCAGCAGAAACCAGTTCTGGATTGTTCTGATGGATGGAGCCTCCAATGCTTGAAGGGCAGTGAAGCTAAGCCCCAAAAGTATATGCCACAACTGGGAAATGGAGAAGGGTGCAGCCTCTAATGTAAGGAATAGGGTGCAGCCTCTACCTTAAGGAATGCCTTTGCATCAGATTGCAGATAATGCAGTCCACACAGTGTGCTGTGCAGCAGCAGGAAAAAGAAGAGGCAAGCCTTGATATGGGCTTGTGAATAGGCAATTATGAGTATAATTCAGTTTAAAAATTATTTTGGCACAAACTGAAGAAATAATAAAATTGTATTTGGAATAATTTGTGCACTCCTTGTGACCTTATAATGAGGAGGACATTGCTGAGATTAGGTTGCAGCAGAGACCTCTAATTTACAGTCTGCAAGATGTAAAAGATTAGCCAAATTTGATCTATAAAGCTCTAGGGGGAATGGAATAAGGGGGATGTCATCAAGGCATGCAAACCCTGGGAGAGAGGACAGGATTGATGCTGATATATCATTATTAGCCATGAGTAATTTAAACCCCTAAGATACCAAAGGATTTGTGGAGTGAGAAGAAATGAATTCATAAGAAATTGAATGCAGAGAGCAGGTGAAAATCAGACCCGATGCTCTGAGTCAGCACTCGGTAAATTGATCCGAGAGGGAGCGCAGCAGAGGTTGGAAACCCTTAGTTCAGAGGCAGATGTGGTTTCTTGCACAGGATCATTTGCTGCTCGCCAAGTGTCCCAGCTCATAAGAAGAGACTTGATGTCCAGCAGCCACCTTTGCACAACTGCTGGGCTCAACAGCTCCTGTCTACCTTCCTTCTGAGGTGGGGATACTGTAGGTCTTCTATAAAGACCTTTCCTTTCCCAGCTGCAGCAACATGAATTTTTACGTCTTGGCAAACTGTCTCGGGGAGGTAGAGCCCATGCTCTGACATGAGTTTCACCAACCATTGGCATGCGGGCTCTTCCGAGCTACGTGTTGTTGGAGGACATCCTTCCGTGAATGAAATATGGGGAAAAGCATCCCAAGACTGTTTCCTGGCCCTGGAAAACCTGTGAAGTGACAGGAGTCCAGGAGGATCTGCTAGAGACCTCAGTCTCCACTGTGAGTGGGCAGTTATGCCCCTAGTGCAATGTATTTATTGCGTTAGGCCTTTTCCCTCTTTTTGGAGAGGGCTCTCCATTTATTACTTGACCTTTCCCTATGCTGTTCCCAAGTGTTAAAAGATATAAAGAGAATGAGTTTTCGGTGTGCTGTTATTAAGTAATAAAACTAGCAGTAACGCTGCTGCTGGAGGTGCTGCTTTGTCAAAACGCTGCTCTGTGCTACGCGGCTTTGCATGACTGAGCTCTGATTCAGCCAGCAAAATAGTGATCTACATGCCGGAGGATGCATTAAGGACTCACCTGCTCTTCTAGACAACTGAAGAAAGATAATGAAATGCTATTGGCTTAGGCATCATTACACTTAACTCTGGGATCCTTTCAGCGTTTATCAATTTTACAGCAGCTGTAGGCTTTTTTTCTCCCTGCTTTTTGTCAGGTCTCATTCATTTGTATTATTTTTTCTTTCCTCATTGGAGGGCTGTATATGTTTTTCTGAAAGCAGAGCTATGCATCTTCTAGCGCTAATAAAAATCTTGTCTCTTTTCATTGCAGCTTGCCTCCAGAGCACAGCCTTCTGGCATACTCTGCAGCACAAGAGATAAAATAATCAATAAGCCCAGATCTGAAAATGAAATGCAACATTTGTTTTGTTACTGAGCTCTGCACGGCCTAAAACAGATGGCTTTGTGATGATGCTTTTTAGTGTGCTCGTAAGGATTTTTTGATTCGTGTATGATTTTTATTCTGAGGGTATAAATTGAATGAATGGCTACTAGCAGAATGGCTTGATATCTACTTCCCTTGTACCCAGATGAAGAGCTCTAAGCAATGTACAATTAGAGCAAGGCTTGATTGAACTCTTTAAATGGAGCTGTAGTACACTGGATGGAAGAATTTTTGTGTTGAAAATGTTTGTGCTTTTGCTTATGTTGGCATGTGCTATAGCAGATAGTAAAGATGCATGCATCCATGTTCTTAGTGAACGTTACACATCTGGTGGTGGCAGTCACGAGACAGAATGTTGGGTTTTTTTTTCCGTGTGTGTTTATCCTTTATGCTTTCCTCTGATGGCTTCTTCTTGCTAGAGTTTATTCTTAGAATTCATCTTGCCTGTTAGACAGTGTGCAGGTTGAAAAAAAAAGAAATTAGGAGGAGGAGGAGCACCAGGTTAGTTCAGTGTAACCAAAGTGGTGATGTTTGAGGACATCTCTCTTTCGTGTGTTGGTATTTGCCCATGTAGTCCTGGGTGGTCAGAGAGAGCGGCATGGTCAGGGTGGTCTTCCAGCTAACGTCCCCTTGAAGGTGGCTGAAGGGGCTGGCCTGAGCTCTTGGCATGTGAGTGCTATTTGGTGTTTGCAGGTGGTAAGAAATTGAGTTTCTTAAGAGCCTCCCCCAACTTGGTCATCTTTGTACGGCTACAAGGTCAAAATACATTTCCTAGAGCTCTCCCAAGCCTTGGCTGGCAGGTCAGCCGGTTCAGCAAGTGGTGAAAAGGCTCCAGTTCCAGCCGTCGCCGAGGGCACAGTGACAAAATAGGTCCATTCCCCGGGAGCAAAAACCCGCTCTAATTGCAAGCTATGGGAGATGGTGAGGGCTCTAGCATTCCTGCTCTAGCGTTTGGCCAGGGACCGAAGGTGTTGCCGACTTGGGATGTAAGCTCCAGTTGGAGAGGGCCAAAAGAGGCGCAGGGGAAGCTCTGAAATGGTTCAATAACTGCTCTTTGAAAATCCAGGACCATCGAGAGTCTTCACTTGGATGACGGCAGAACCTATTGGGAGGGGAGTTTGCATCTGATGCTGCTAGTGGCATTTCAGCAGTTAAGGGCATCTTTTTCATTTTTTTTCTTAATCCCATTTCAATCCAAACATTGAGTAAAGAGTGCAGGCTGTGCAGGCTGACTGATATCATTAAAGATTTGAAAACTAGTGAAGAAACAAAAGGAGAGGGCAGCAAATGGTAGTGAAGGATGCAAATGTGGTATTCCCAATTTGTAGAAACGTTTGATTTTTTTTATTTTCTCTTGAAGTAAGTAGTAGTTTTCAATATTACCCACTGTGCTACTAAGTTGAGCAATTGCAGGGAGTTAGAGTGAAATTGATGAATTTATGGCAGAAATGTAAAGTGAATACTGAGCAGGCAAGGGAGTCTCAATGAAACATTTCGGAGTTCAGATGGACATAGCAGGCTTTTATCTTAACAGTTTCATTGCAAAATGTAATTTGCATGTTTGGTGTGCTAAAACTTCTTTGCTAGGGAGGGATTTTTCAGATTTTCCAGTTGAAGTATTTTATTCATACCTAAATATAATTTTGATAGCAGTACTGCTGCTGCATCTCAGTGGTATTGTAGAGATGTCTGCTGATGGGGATCTGTCTTTTATGCACTGTGTAGGTCACTAGCTTTCATTTTGTCATTGCCAAAAAAGAACATATGTTGTCTAGTGTGCGTGTGTGCAAGAAAAGTATTTGCTGTTTAGAACCGTGGTTCCTGTAAGTATGA
This sequence comes from Nothoprocta pentlandii, assembly GCA_013398315.1. Taxonomy (NCBI): domain Eukaryota; kingdom Metazoa; phylum Chordata; class Aves; order Tinamiformes; family Tinamidae; genus Nothoprocta; species Nothoprocta pentlandii. The sequence goes on from VZSG01000668.1 coordinate 393,047, forward strand.
AGCAACAGGCTATGACCAATCCACAAAAATCATATTCAAACCACCAGAAGCCATTATTGAAATTGCACTTGAAAGTATTTTAATAATCCTGCCATTTACTCTCTCCTCACAATAACATGGCTTAGAGAATACAGAAAAAAGCACAAATTAGGTAGGAGTGAACACAAATTAAATTACAGTTTCCACTGACATCCACTGGAGCGATGTTGGAAATGCACATCCTTTCTTAATCAGTGGAGGCAGTTGAGCACTGGGACACGATGTTCTCGAGATGATTAGTACCATCAGTAGTTCTCCTTGTCCCAAAGCCTTTACCAGAAGGCAGAAGTTGAAATTTCCAAAGAATAATGTTATCAGCAATACTGAACAAACTCCTTCCTCCTTGTATCAGAGACTGGGGAGACCTGCGTTGACTTCTCTAAAAGCTCTAGTTTTGTCCTGCTAAAAGCTTAGGAAAATATAGACATATACCTAGAGCTGAGGTCATTGCAATTGGTCTTAATCCCAGTTGGTATTAATTCTAGTTCAAGAAGCAACTCCTTCTTTGGTAAAACTTTATTACTGTGAATATTAGCTATCTGGTAGAAATCATAGTCTTAATTTGCAAGTCCTAACACTTGAGTCATGGAGCACCACTGCAGTATTTTCTAACCTTTAAAATGAAGGAGAGTCATCTGCTGGCAAAAGCATTGCTTAGGCAAATCCCTAGGAAAGGTCACCTCCCACCAGGGAGAAAAATGCTGCAGGTAACAGGCAGAAAAAATGCCACCCAAACCATTTGCTAATCAAGTCATGGAGATTTTTAGTCTGTCAGTCATGTTTCCTTTCATAGCACTGCATTTCTGGTTGTTTTTTGCTACACTGATCTTTGTTGATTTCACTGTACTTCGGAAGATGGAGCCTTCACAGTTGCAGTGAGGACAGAGGACACAATCCCAACCAGTCCACACACATCCTAACCAGTCTTTAGAAGACTTTATACTCGTGTTCTCTAGGCTCATGACTTGGAGGAATGCCAGATGTGGCTCCATACAGGCTAGCTCTAATCCCTAGGTATGGTGACTGTTGTTTTCTACAGGCATCTCCAGCTCTTGGGCTTCTTCAGAAGATGTTGGCTGACATAAAATGTTGTGTAGATGAGTAAGCAAAAGATGGCTTTAAGCCTTTTTGTCTAGCTAGCCTATTGGCTGTAGCAGATCATTAAATTGTACCTACAAGAGGGCCTTTTGCTTTCTTGATGTGTCAAGGTAGCCTTGTGCCACTAAAAGAAAAGGTCTCTGTCTCGTGATTCATCAGGAAGTCGATGGCTGGCACCCAGTGCTGCCAGTGAGGAGCCTTGTTGTGTAGCTGCTGCTGCTTCCAGGACTTTGGAGTTTCCTTTTCCATGGAAACTCCACGGAGTTTCCTTTATGGAGCTCTTCTATCAACAACACATCTTCCCCAAGATGTGTTAAGTCATTATAGTATATCCTATAGACTTGCTGGAGAGTGAAGGGGTTCCCCCCTGCCTCAAATCCACCGTTGGTTTGATGCGTTAATATAGAAGGAAGGGTTTTGCTAGGATCCGTTGCTGTAATGACTCTGTAGATGTAGCTTTTAGTCTAATGATGCTTTTGAAGAGGGAGAGAATATCCTACTTGGCCTACTTTTCAGGAGCAAGGGAAGTGCAGTAGATGGTGGGAAAAGCTCTTTTTAGCCTTTGCAGAAAGCATTTCTTTGCTGTCGTGAGCTTATTGAGGGTGATGTCTTCCAAAACCCAAGCTTATGGGCTGTGAGCAAAATCTTGGAATAAAAGATGTTGAAGCTCCTTTGCTTCTGTACTTGAGGCAAAACAAAGGCAGTGAAGAGTGTGCAACTGAGCAGTGTCTTGAAGTTATCCTTTAATTTATGCAGCTGATGCTGCACATGGGATTAGTGCTGCTGTTGTGATATTTTATTTTCCCCCGCAGAGGTCACATAATCAGAAGAAGAAGAAAAAAAAATGAAATTGCTCTTTACAGCACATTATTCTAAACCACATTCATAACTTCATTGCCAGAATCTGAATTTTCTTGTCCAATGATGGGCAGCTTTGCTGAACCAAATCCATTCAGTCTTTTGTGCTCAACAGATACTTTGGAAGCAATCCTAATGCATATGTAATTAATCACTCTTTCAATTAGATGACGTTGAGAAATTAAGAATCGTAATTCCTTAAATATCTACTTATAAACTGTGGGCAACAGCGACTGGGCTATAAAAGGAAAGAAAGGGAGTAGCTTGTTGCAGATTTTTCCCAAATGAAATTAAATCTGTGGAGGCGTATCAAAATAAACAAAGATTTTTCTCTGCCCTGATTCTCCTTTGGAGACCTGCCCTTGTTTTTTAATAGTCCATGAATATAAATTTCTAGCTCTGGTACCAGAACTTGTGCTGTGTCATGTACTTATGTAGTGGAGGGAGGAGACTTTGTGTTTTCCCAACTTTCTTAATAGTAGTGCTGAATTTCAGATGAGATGTAAATTCAGATGAGAATTTGGAGTGCAGCTTTGATTTTTCATGTGTTTTGCTGGTAGCTAGTCCAAGATCAGTACATTCAAAATGCACAAAAGCAAGCACAGAAAAGCTTATCACTGCATCTACAACAAGCCAACAAAGCATTCATTTTATAACTTCCTTTTTTTTTGGTGGGGGCGGGGGGGGAGAGAAACAAACAAGATAGGACTAGAGGCTTCCTTGTGTTGTTTTGCAGTTGCTTGTCAGCCTCATCTGGAAGGCACTTGAATGCTGATATTGGGGAACAGTGCAAAATGGATGAGTCAAAAAGAAACAATGAGTAAATGGGTTTTTCCTAACAGAAATGCAGCTATTTCTTGGCTGAAACACAAAAAGCTTTGTAGCAATAGTGTGTAGCAACAATGTAAGGCTATAGAGAAAGAAGAATATCATATCTAATGGAAATTGCTAATGCAGTTTAAGCAGGTAAGATGCAATTATCCTAATTGGAGTATGGCCAGACATGAAAGCCTCATGCTTTTTGTTTGGGAAGTGTGGTGCGTGCTAATGATAAAACAAGCAGAAAAATGTTTGAGATATTTGCACATCCAAACCCCCGATGCTTTACAAGCGATGCTAGGATTTGTATATTTTTGCCTCAACCATTGATGCTTTTTGTACTTTTTCACATGCTTACTCAGAATAGCTAGGAGCTATTCCTTTGAATCTAAAAATAAACTGGGCTGAAATATTCCCGTGCTATACTCTTCTAGATGTTTGTTGCTCAAAATCTTGGATGGATTGGTATGGTATGGGAATGTTTTAAATACACGGCTTTCCAGATTGGTTTTAAAAAAAGCAGTGGGAGTATGCTCAGACTAAAAAGAGAATTTGTGTTGGAAACCTCAGTCTTGCAAGCAACCCAAACAGTATACAAACACTGAGTAGGTTTTTCTAGAACAGTTATTTCTGAGGGTTGCTCTCTTGTATATTCAAGCATTTGACAACATAGTAGACGTTTGAGGCTGAATTTAGCAGCGATAAAAGAAGTGATTTAAAGTCTTAGACTCGAGTGTTGTGATGGGCTCCTCCAAGCTGTGCCTCTGTAGGGATCCGTTTGCCTGTAGCTGTTGCAGGAGTAAAGGTTCTTGTTACAGAAAGGAAAATTAATATTAATATAGTCTCTGTGCTGTGGAGTCATGAAAAGAAAATCCCAAAGGTGAAGGGGAAGGTGGTTCTCTGCTCTGTGTCGTGTCCTGGCTGTTTCTGCAGGCTGCTTTTGGGGGATTTCTCCTCCGTTTCGCATGCTGCTGCTTGATGTGCTGCAGCCCAGCTGGGATAAGGACATGGAATGATCTCTATCATTAACAAGGGAAGATGAATCTGAAGCCAAATTGATTCCGTGTAAGTTACTGAGGGCTGGAAATACATGTGTAAGTCATGCACCTGCTCAGACTCTTTCCATGGGCTTATTCAGGCTTGCTTAGATCCATCCCTGACTATTGCTTCACGCCCAGGTGTTAGCCCCGGTTTATAAAAACAAACGCGTTCCCTGATCTTAGGCTTGCTTTGAAGTTTAATTGAAACTACTGAGACCTATAAATTGTAGCCTAAAGAAAGTGTCTTCGTAGTGTCGTGTCTTTCCAGCTAGAGAGGCTGCGATAGCGTCGTTCCCGTTAGCCTGTGTGCTCTTGCAGGCCCGTAACTCGGCTGCTGGGGGGAAAGGGAATAAACTTGGCACGCTGCTTAGTGCCCCTTTCCACCGGCTTGACTGGGTTGGAGAGGTCGGTGGAGAAAGGGCGCTTTGGAGGAATGCAGTGTAAGAATAAGTAATTCTGAGGAACTTCAAGCCTTCCTCACCGTGGCTCTTTAATCCCGTTACAAACGGCTAATTAGCGCTAATGCACATTTTGGAACTTTGCAAACTGTGTTTTTTTTCCTCTCCTCCTGATGATGCATTTAAAAAGGTTCATGTTCAGCTGGAATGCTTTTCACGTGGCCAAAAAACGTTACATGTGCTCTGTGAATTTTCTCAGCATCTGTTCATGGTGTCATTCAGGCGGTGGCGCTTTCCTCCTGAGCCCAACCAGGGCCTTCGGGCTGGCGAGACCTGTTGGGCAGGGGGGAAGAGAAAACACAGGAAAAACGAACAAAAGGTAGGATTTGGTCTCAGCTGGTGTTTGAGCCTCCTTGCAGTTGTCACCCCTTGCTGTAAGTGATGCCTGAGAACATCCCTTGGGAATGGCCTCTGGAATATTTCAACATGTGCACGCCCCTGGGGGCCTCAGCAAGGTACTGAGGGCTTCTGGTGAGGAGGAGGGCCCTGCTAGTCCCTTTTTTCCTGTTGCTTCACCACCAGAAATATTCATGACTTTGTTGTTCTTTCCAAAAATGCAGCCTTTTTGTCACCATAAAAACAAATGTTGTCAAAGCATTTGAGGAGGGAAAGCCAAATTGAGCTTTGCCCGCCTCGCTGAGGCATCCTGTTGTGCTTTGAATCCTTTCATGGCATCCGGTGTATAGCTTTAGTAACCATTAAATCATATTAGGTCCTTGTTTTTCTGGTATGAATTATCATTGGAGCAATCCACTGAATTCAGTAAAAACTATATCCTTGTCAGCCAAAAACTTTCTCCCATGTAGATGAGAGAGCATTTCGATTGCTTGTATGCAAGATGTGCTTTAGATATTCAAATGCACATTTAAATAAACATTTAAATAAAATGTTTTATTGGAAAATATGACATAATTTCTTTTTGATATTCAAGTGCATTCTCCTACTTAGCTGCCTAGTCCTGTTTTAAATCAAAGAGAATTAGGTATCTAAACACCTTTGAAGATCTGAATTTAAGACTGGAAAGATTATTAAAATGCAGGACTGAGTGGCACCTCAGTACAGTAGATGACAGAAGTCAGAGATGATGTTCCTAAAAAATTGAATGCAGTGTTGATACATGATTCTAAAAAGGGTGGTGAGCTTTTTGTGCACGTTGTAAAATGTATTTTTATATAATATGAGCATGCTTTGCAAGTACTAAAGTTATCTGGATAATTAGTTTACATTAGATGATCATTTTCAGAAATTAATAGTTGGCCAACAAATTTGTATACTTTCAAATATATATTGAAAACTTTTTCTTATGCTGAACATGAGACTGAATTTGCTGAAGATGATTAGTGTTCGTTGTCCTTTCATTAAAATCAGCTGTCCTTTCATTAAAATCAGTTCAGCCTTTTCACTTCTAAGTCTTGTAATTAACTTTTTGAATAAAATATGAATAGAAGACCTGGGAATTTCATAGTTCCAGAACTTGGAGAGTGACAAATTAGTAGAAAGCGCTCAAGAAGCTGAAAATTGTACCCACATCCTTGGTTATTATTGATGCAAGTATCATGTGGGAATTGAGGTCATGACACTGTTAGAGCTGCACATGCATGGCAAGGCTGATAGGTCTGAAGACTTTCATCCTGTTTCTCTGATATCCTTATTTTGTCCCCAAAAAATAAGCATGCAGTTCAATGACATGTTCCTTTTTAGGAATCATAGCTCTAATAAATTTCTAATTATTTTCATTTAATGGTTTTGTGGAGAAAATGTTTACCTTGGAACATGAATAATCACAAAAAGAACATAGAAGGATCCAGGAATTTGTTGGGGGGAGAGAACAGGGGAAATATGAGGATAAGGAGTTGTTAAGTTTATGGAGCATAGCAATTAAGATCACTGTCAGATACTGTACTATTCTCTGAAGAAAATGATCTAAATAAAAAGAAGATATGGAGGAGGGGGAAAAAAAATAACAAGCCGCACAAGCAACTGGTTCAAGACTCAGCGCTTATGTAGAGCTTGACTTCCTTTTTACCATCAGTTTTGTTATGCGGAGGCCTTATTATATATTCTGATCATCTTGCTGATAGAAATGCGTGATAAGCACGTAGAAGACATGCAGAGACTTTCATTTTTGATTTAAACTATTAGTGAGGGAAATTGCAGACCAAATTTGCGTCATCTGATGTCGAGCATAAGGATGGCGGGAGCCCTCTTCCCTGTGTGTGAACTTAGCCTTTGCTGTTCCCGAGTTAGGTGCTTAATAGCCATAGGAATGAATCTTCTCACAATTGCAGGCAAAAATCCAGAGGAGGAAAAAAAAAAAAAAAAAAAAAAAAAAAAAAAAAAAAAAAAAAAAAAAAAAAAAAAAAAAAAAAAAAAAAAAAAAAAAAANAAAAAAAAAAAAAAAAAAAAAAAAAAAAAAAAAAAGAAGAAAAAAAGAGTAATTAATAGAAGGCCCTTGGATGCTGGTCATGCACATTCTTCCTTGCAGTGCCGAATTGGGTCTTTTAGGGAGGTGGGAATAGGGGTCCTGTGCTGTGTTCTTAGGTGCAGAGCATAGCAAGACACAAGGCTGAGCTTTAAACGACAGCACAACTCCCACGTTGTCTCTGCTGTTCTCTGATCTTGCCTCGTAGAAGAATTCTTCTGCCAGGGAGGGTTTAAGTATAAAGGTAAATCATAATAACCGCTTGAAAATACTGCAAATGGACACTCCAGATGGGTGCTGTACTTGATCTTAATGCTTCTGCTCTAGGGGCACGAGTGGCCTTCTTTTCAGGCCTTCCTTTTAAAGTATTTTAATGGCCATTTAGAATGGGGGCAGAGTGTTCACAAGCACTTGTAAATCCTAAATTCCCTCCTTTCCCGTGGTCAGGCAGACACGGGAAGAACTGCAAAGTGCTAGCGAAGGCTCGGAGAAGCCAGGTAGCTCCAAGGGTGGGGGAAAAGCTGGCAAACGTGCAGACAGATGGTAGAAATCTGTAGCTGTGCTGAAGGCATTGGCACAAATGCAGAGGGAAAATATAGATAGTTGGGTACTGCAACAGTTAAGAGGTTACTGAAAGGCCAGTAGGCCTCAGAGCAGGTCCAAAATGAGTAGGAATCCTTAGGGGAAACTGTTCTCTGTGGGATACCCTATAAACAGCACGGATAGACAACTCGGATGTTTTTCAGGGATTCATTACGAAAGCTCTGCCAAATGTCTGTCACTGCTTTGGGCATCATCTTGACTGAGGAGAGATGAGTTATTTAAAAGGCGAGGTTCTGAACATGAATTGCATTAGGTAAAATGCTTTAATTAAGTAATGCTTATGCCCAGCAGAGACTGGAGTTACCAACTGTCTAGTCTAGACAAAAAGTCATTAAAATCTTGAGCATAAATAAATAAAATCTATGCCTAGTTCTTCTAGGGACCTGTATTCTGAAAAGTTTGGCAGTAGTGTGGGATTTACCAAAGACTTCTGCAGGCCCTGACAGTAACACAGTTCTATCTTCCTCACCTTGCTTAATTCTAGGCATTTTGGGTCGTAAGTTTAGAATTATTTATTTTTCAAGTGTGAGTTTTAACCACAAAAAAAGCAGAAGACCTAAGTTATTGCCTTGAACTAGCATAAATTGGTGCAGCTTTCTAAACATCACTAGAGTCACGCTGATTTAAGTCACTTCAGTTTCTCAGTGAGGCCTTGGAGTTTGTTTTTGACCTGGAGAACTGTTTCCTACAACAATTTAGTGAGAGGTGATAGCCATGAGAGGGTATCAGCAGCGTCAGCAGCGTCTTCCTGCTTCTACAGAACTGACTCTTCCAGAAACTGTGTTTCCAATGAATGCATTATATTTAATGCTCATACAGCTCCTCCTTGCTTACCAACTTTGCCTTGAAACTCCAAAACCCATGGGTAATATTAAGATGTGTAATGTTAGTTAATAGAGCTCCTCATCTACAGTGGTTCTTAAAATGCAGCAGTCACCAACCACTGTGTCCAAGTCACCTGTTATGGATGCTAAGACAAATTCCTTAAGTTGCAAAAAAAATCCCATTAGGAACATGGCTTTATTCCTTGTTGCTTTGCACTAATATCCTGACCTAACCTGGGTTTCTGATCAAGATATATTTAGTCTCTGGTACACTAGGACTCATGAGCTGCCAGGTGTCTGCAGCCTGCTTGACTACTGGTTCAGGTAGCTCTGGTTAGGGTCACAGCTTCATGGTGCCAGGCGAGGTATAAATGAGGTTAAGCTCCTGTAATTCCTGAATTTCTTCATGATTTTGTACATCAAATGAAGTGTGAGGTATTTGCAAGGTTTCCAAGTGTTTTGCCTGTAGCTCTTTCCGCCTAGTTAATACGGGCTGTATGTCAGCGTATGGTGTGTGGCAAAACACGAGTTGTGCAACTTGCCTGGTTTGAATGCAGTTTGGGAAGTCGGTAGAGGCTGATATATCGTGCAGTAACAGCTATGCTGTTGTGATAAGGCTCTGTCTGGCCAAGTGCACAGTAACTTGAACGTAAACCAGAAGGCATATGTTGTATCTCAAGGTGTGTTTGCTGAAGTTTGCAGACAGCCTGAATGCTCGTCTTGTGAAGTATAAAATTTTCCCATGCCTGGTAGCCTGGTGTTGATGCTGAAAGTCCAGCTCAGCACCTGAGAGTATTGAGATGTGTGCAAGAGAAAATGCCTAATATTAAAGGGTAGTAAATAAAAGACTAGCGGCCTTCTGCCTTGTACATTCCTATTTTTTCTTCATCTTTTGCCCCTGGAATTTTCCTTATTTGAACAGACCTCTTGCCTCGCACATGCCAAGACCCGACCATGTAACACGTGGCTCCTGCTTCACGTAGCAGCAGTGACTTCTGTTCTGATGTTTAGACTGGTCCTTTTGCAGTAGTTGTCCTTAATGCAAACTTTGTTTTTCCTGCTGTCCTTCAGACGTGTCTCGCTAGGAGAAGGAAGCCTGTTTGTAACCTTCACGTACTCCTTCACTGCTTGCCCAGATGTTGAGGAGGGTCTGCCTGGGCTAATCTCTCTGATCTCCTCACTAATCTCTTCTGACAGTGTGTCCATTGTTTGGATGCTATCTATTCTTTCCCCTCTGTCCCTGGTATTCACTGAACCAACCATGACAAAAAATGCAGTGAGAAACAGCAGCATAATATAAGTATTTCAACGCTTTCTTTAAGCTGCCCCTAAATGTGCAGCATTTTGGCCTGCCTTGTCTCCTCTTTCCATTGTTTTGTGCCTAGGATTTTTTAATACCTTATTGATCAATAAGAGGAAAATTATGGCTTTTTGGACTTGTAGTTGGAAGTATTAATATTTGACTTGCAATCATGATGGAGTACTTGGTTTCTTTTGTGTTTTCTTCTTTGTTATTAACTCTCAGGCACCAGCTGCCTTTGATACAAAGGCAGGCAGATGACTGCTGACAGCTGTATTTAGATATTAAAGTGCTTTCCAGATTTGAATGCAGGATTTAAAATTTTAGGATCAATGTACAGATACCGTGGAAGTTGAGAAATTGTTTTCAACAGGGTTTAATATGGGTACTACATTGATCTATCCTTCCAATCAGTATTTTGTCAAGTTACTAATCTAGGAAAACAGCACCAGCAAAATTGCACTAGTTCACAGCAGCTCAGCTCTGTTCTTTTCCTGAGAACATGCCATGTTTTCAAGAAACACAATACAAGTATATCAGTAGTAATGATCAGCCTGATACAGTAGCAATGCTTATCTCTGAGGAAGCCCGCTGAGGAGGAGGTTTAACGGGCCCCAGGTATTTTCAGCGTTCATCCGCAATCCAGATGGATTACGGGGAGCCTGAGCCTTTACGCTGCACCAACACAAGCTCATAGTTCAAGACTGTGTAACCCTTATAAACTCTCAAACTGTATTTTTCTTTTTCTTTTCTATTTCTTTATTTAAACTGTCTACGCTGTCTCCTTTAGCCCAACAAGTGTCAAACTTGAAATACATTTACAAAAAGCCTGAAGATACTTTTTCAGGTGGAATTTGTGCTTCATGTTGTTGAGTTTAGTGCTCAAACGTTGCTGCTGCTCTTCGGCTTCAGAGCAGATCCCATCTGGAGAGCTTGGCCACGTCGCCTCCACCACTTGTTCCAAGTAATAAAGCTCTTCCTTTCCACGCTGTCATGGAACCACTTCAGATAGGAGTCTCTATTGTCTATGAGTCTCCAGCCTGTCTCTCCAGGTTTCCCACGTGACTGCTGCTCCTCCGCTGGCATTTCCCTGTAGCTTCGTTGCCCTTTGTTTGCCGTGTAGGAGACGCTGTTTCTTCCCGTTATACCTTGTCTGGATGCCAGACCTTTCCCTTGTTCCTTTGTTCTTTGTGATGTTGCTTTGGCTGCCAGGTTTGCAACTGCTGTGAATTCATGAGATCCGCTTTTCAGTTTAGGCTCTATCCATCTTTTTCCTCATGTCTTATGATACTTCCTCTCCTTACTTGCTCGCCAGTGTATGTGCCTCTTTGTTCTTCCCCATCTCTTTCTCAAGATAACTTTCAATTTTTGCCAGCTCTTTTTCTTTCAACTCTTGACTTTCCTGGTAGCCCTCTCTTTTTTTCCTCACTCTTTGTCCTCTATACCTATGACGTTTTTTGTTTTCATGTCTCTTCCATCTTTGTGACTTTAAAATGTTTTGGATGAACCTAAAGCCAGGGTATTGTCTGAGAGGCAGATGTGCTCCTTAATCCCCAAGCCCACCATGCATAATAAAGGATTTTGGGGTTTGTTTGTCCTCTAAACGAAGAAAGGGGTTGATTCTAATTATAACCTAGTCACTGTCAAACCAGTCATTAGGCTTTCATTTTAATTTTATTTTAGTTTTTTTTTTCCCATTTTGTAGAGGCTAAGAAGCACGATCCTTTTTTTTTTTTTTTTTGTTAATTTATCATTTTTAGGCAAATTGTGTGTAAAATTACTTTAGGAAACTTGAATCTGATTACAGCATGCAAAGAATTTTCTTCAGGAAAAAATAATGAGGTAAGTAACAGATGTTTGGGGCAAATGATGCCAGCATTTGCTTCTGTTTATATTTGACGTGCTCATTAAATATAGATTTAGGTTGCCTGAGCTGTTCAGAAAACATAAAATATTTAGCTGATACTCCAATGTTAATTTGTGGTCACAGGCCCCTTGTGTGTATAGGCTTGTGGTATTATAATATTTGTTTGGAAGGCCAAACAGAAGATATGACAATATGCAGCTCTGTCACTTTGAAATTCTACCTAAAACTGGCAGTGAAAATTTAGCAGAAACTCGCAACAATTCTGCATGGGCAAAAGTCTCTCTGCCCCTATGCAGAAGGGGGAAAAAGAAATACAGGCCAAGATGAACGTAAGCAATCTGTGATTGATTAATTATATGACTTTGCCTGCACTCAATAGTGTAACAGTCTAAGGTTATGATAAATAACAAATGGTTATGACTGGACAGTTCCTGTTGTTAGGAAAGCAGGAGCTAGTGGGCTGAAAGTGGCCAAAGTGGCCAATGAAGTGTGGTGCTGTTCACACTCCAGACTCAAGTGGAATTTTCAAGTTAAAATGCATTTGGACAAGCAGAGCAATATGGATGCTAGAGAAGGCCCTAGTAGAAATAGGTTAGAATAATCATAATTTATGAAGGCGTAAACAGGAATAACTGTAATTACTTGGAGAACTAGAGAAAAAGTGGATTCCAAGAGGATACTTGGAATGAAAGCTTTGGGAGGCTTTGGGAAGCAAAAAGACTCTATTTTTCTGTGTTAAGCTAAGATTGATGTTGAGTCTTCTGATGAGATTCATCAGAGAGCTGGGCTTGATGTTTTACATCCTAGGCATTCAAATGTAGTTCTAGGGTGGGTGCAAGAAGGGCCCTCCGGCCCACCCTCCATCTCTATTTGATGTTTGAATTTTTAGTTTAGCCTTAGACACATTTCAAGATGTCTGAGTTGTTATTTTAAAGAATCTTCTCTCACCTCCTTTAAAAGCTGTGCTGAGAGCTTTGCATGATCCTGTCATAGAAAAGTCTTCAAGGATCTCTAAAGTGTGGAAAAGTTTGTGGTAAAATTATGTAGTTGCAAATCTCCTTAAACCTTTGGTTTAAGTTAACAAAGTTGTCATTTGAATATAAATACATAGCTTGCTAAGACCGTACTTAAAACACCTACATATCTGTTGAATTGTCCAAACTGTTTGGAGATGTGTTTAGATGTATCTTGATCCATGTTTTGTTTTCTAATAGAACTGAACGGCTTTAAATGCAGACTAGTCTACTGAGGCTGCTGGTTAACGTGCCTCTGTCATGTTCAACATTTCAAGGATCGTATTTCAAAGAGAGTTTATTTTTAAATTGCGTTTTAGTCTCTGATGTAGTGTCTGCAGTTGAAAAAAATCAGCAAATGGGTGTAAGTAAATGCAATCACTTTTATCCTGTCAGTATTAATTTTCTACACAATATTTGGAATAATTTCATATTCTGTTTAAATGAAATAATCTCCGTTCCCTCAGTGGGAAGATAACAGAGCTTTGGAGCGTATGCATTGCCTGGGATGTGCCTCTACTCTTGATGTCTGCTTGCCATGCAAAGACGTGTGTGTGTGAAGTTGACTGTACGTGCTGAGGGGCCACAGGCATTTTTGCTTCAAGTCACAGGGAAGACTAAATGGGGAGATGCAATAAGAGTTGCTAGTTGGTTGCAGCTCCACAAGTTGTTCCTTATGGAACAACTTGGGCTTAAAGGTGGAAATGGGTTGTGCAGACTTGTCTCTGTTTTGCAAGACGGTTGAAAGTAGGAGTTGGCTCAATAAAAAGCTGGAAGAACAGCACATTTTGATGGCATAAATACCTTTGGAAAAAAAAAAAAGGAGTTAGACTATGCATACTGTAATTTCCATGGCAAAGGCAAGTATAATTGTTGTCTCAATTCAGAAAATTATCGTTCTGTTATGATGTTTGTACAGTTTAAGTATCTGCATCATAGTGGTAGCTGTCATAGTTGTAGTTATGCTTGGAGATATTCTCCTATTGTTCTTCGGAAAGAAGAGAGCGGTCAAGGTGGGTTTCAAGGTGTATGCTTTTTTTTTTGTTTTTTTTTTCTCCTTATTTTGTATATCTAAAACAAGGTATCTGAAGAAGTTGATGTATCTGCAGGTATCTACATTTTGTATCTAAATCAAGAAGCATAGGAAAGTTATTTTTAGCCGTGGCAGTTATTTTGGCTCCAGGGCAGTTGTTCTTGTGCAGCCATCCTCTCGCAAGAATATTTATATATGTTTTCGTTTTCTCTTCGAACCCTTTTCGTAGGTGTGGATTTTGTTTTTCTTCTTTTGCTTTTTCATCAATTAGCGTCCACATCCAGGTACAAAAAAAAAAAAAAGTCTTTGTCCTTCTCTTATGTTGACAAGCATCATTCCAGGCTTCTCGCATCTCTCTCTAAAGGCGAGAGAACTAACAGACTTTTTCAGGATGAGTTCATTGGTTCTTCACAAAGACTCGGTGGCAGTTCCCTGTACTCCTTTGCTGATTATGTAAAGGTATTTGGTTAGTCTTAAATTTTAATGGTATCAATGACCTGTTTGTGCAGAAAGATACCTGATCTGTTTTTGAGAGATCTCATTTGTTTTGTTAGTTTTAAATGTGAAAATCAGTTTGTGGTTTTTTTTTTTTTTTTGAGTAGTTGAAATAAACTTAAAAATTTTCTTCATATTTGGATCATGTCCTACCTTTAAGATGAAGGATGCATTGTTTACTGATGAGAAAAGGTACTTGTGTATTTGTCAATTGGGTGGTCAGGTTATTTTTGCCTCAAGGACCCTTGTGAAACCTTCCCAGAAGGTTGAGGGAAACGACTTTTCTCCTTGTCTGCTGCACCAAGCTGTGCCCCTCTGATGCCAGAAATACTGCTTAACTAGATGGAGCCCCGTGGAGAGCTGTGAAGGGCAGAAGGAGCCAGAAACTTCAGATGTTTGAGGATAGGCTGCAAGCGCCTGGAGAAAAGAAGGCAGAGGTGTGTGGAGTTGTCCTAACCGTGGTCTTTAATGGGGATGGTAGGGGCGGCAGAGCTTGGCTTTCCTCAGGCAGAGCCTGGCTTTCCTCAGAGGTGCTCGTTGGAAGGGCGAGAGGCGACAGAAAGAGGCTGCAGCAAAAGAAATGCTGCTTAGGTAGCAAGAGGAACAACTGTGTGCACCGAGGAGGGTCACACACGGGCGAGGGGTTCAGAGCAGCAGAGGCATCTCCGTCCCTGGAGACTTGAGGAACGGAGCAGGGCCATGTCCTGAGCCACCCTCGTCTCACTGGAGAGAGGCTCCGCTGGGAACAGGGACCTCCCGAGGTCCCTTCCAGCCGGTGTTGCTCTGCGCTCCCTGCGCTTGCGGGAACTGAGCTGAGGTTTTGGAGACAGTACCACACAGCTCTGAGACCCACCTCTCCTGGCCGTAGGAGGGAGTGGTGCGAGTGTCTCATTAATTTACAGAGCAGGTTTTGATGAATGTTGTTCAATGTGTAACTTAAGGAATGCAGCTTAGAAATGCATAGCTTGCTGGGGTGGTTTAGGAGTAAAAGCAGCATGACAATAGGTTATGAAGAAAAAGCAGCTGTATTTATAGATTAAAATCCCTGATACTTTCACTTGTGTTTGGGTTTTTGTTTGTTTTGTTTTGTTTTGCCAACACCAAAATCTGGTATGATGTCAGCTGCTTGAAACTTGATTTGCAAGCCTGGTATGGTAGTGTGATGTGTTTCCTTACTGCTTCTCATGTTTGTGTCCCCTATGCCTGTAATGAATCGCTTTCAGGTAACTGTGCATCAACCTGCTTAAAGACCTGCTCATAAATTGTCTTTTTTTTTTAAAATCTAACCTTTCATAATGCTTTTAAAAGACATTGTACAGAGAGCTTAAGGTTTGCTGAATTACAGCTTTGCAGAGCTACCTCAAGGATAACTGTTCACTTGCAAAAGTAGCAGAAGAAATGAAATCCCAGTTAACTTGAAGAAATATATCTTCTGTTGCAGAAAAATATGTTTATACCATTATTTGTATGTACCCTTACTGTAATCGGCCCTAAAACGTTCTGTTGCCAACTGGTGAACAGCAAGGACATTTAAAAGATCAATAATATATTAATATTTATGTATTTTAATCTCTTATTGGGGGGAAAAAAAGCCATTTTTAAGCATTTAGGTAGATCTCTCGTCTTAAGACAGGAATTGCTTGAGCTTAATATGTTGTGCTTGTTTTGGGGGTTCTTTCCCAGCAACGTAGCTCAATTAGTGGCCCGATAATTGTATTGCTGAACTGGTTCTGCATCAACTTGACGATCCCCATGTCGTCGTCCTTCCTGAGCTGGACCACTATGGGGAATCAAGAGAAGAGGGACGGACAAAAAGGATTACCCATCTTGAAGAAGGTATTTGACAAGATAGAAGAATTAGGTTTATTTAAAAAAAAAAGAAAGAAGAAGAGAAGAAAAAGAAATGCTATTAGCAATGTTCAGTGAGGTTAAAATAACTGCAAGTGCAGGAACAAAAGACTCTCCACATGTACTTAGGGCAAGAAGTAATGGAAGTAAATTGTAGCAAGCGACTCTGGGGTTAGATATTAAGAAACACTTGAAAACTAAAAGATGTGAAGCACTGGAACAGATTGCCTGGAGAGACTGCTGTATTTCCATCTATGGGAGGCTTTTAAGAGTAGATTAGACAAGTATCCAACAAGAAGAGTTTATGTATAGTTCATCTTGCTGTGGGGACTTAGATGACCTCTTTAAGATTCACTCCAGCTCTTTTTCTGATTCTATGTTAATTATATGAATTTTAGCAACTTCTAGACCAGCTTGCTGAAAATCAATTTTTTTATGTTATCTTTGTTGCCAGTTGTTACAAAGTGAACGGACTTTGTCCTCAAAAATGCAATGGATTATGTATTGCATTTGGTAATTAAAGATGTCCTGATTTTGGAAGGATATCAGTAATTATTCCTAAATGCTAACAGTCAAGAAGCTAGATGTGGGGAAGACATACTTGAATATATTCCAAAACCAGAAACAGACAGTTTTTTTAAGACTTTTTTACCAAAAGAAATTTCAGCTCAGAATAAAAATGAAAAATCCATTTTTGCTCTGATTACATGTTAGAGATTTTATTTTAAATTCTCTTTGTGCATCTGAATATGACGGTAGCTATTGACATGTCACAATATGACACAATTGATTTTAATTTTTTAATCATAATAAAAATCAGTCAAGGTAACTTTTTCCTAGTAGACCGTAGAACATTTCCTAGGTCAAATGATCTCATGACTTATTTTTATAGTGAAACAGTTGGATGCAGTGATGAATACCCTTGTTTTAACCTGATTTTCTTGGTGTGGGAAGAGCTCTTTGCTGCATTGTACACTAGCCACACTGTGCAAAATGGCTTCTTACCTTATCCTTGTGGCCTTTGCATTTCCATGAAACATTTTTCCTGTCATCTCTTTCAAATAAGACAGTCTCTTTTAGACTCATTGGCAAGTATAAAAGGACAACGCCAAGTCTACAGATGGAGTAATATTAAGACAGAAATAAAATTTTCTTTTTTTCATGTTTGCTACTTTCTACTATTAAAGACTTAAACTGTTTCTTTTATTGTTTTTCCTTTATTTGACCGGTTATTAGGGAAGCATTTGATTACATGGTAGATGCTGCAAGGGAAGTGTGAGGGAATTTTCATTTTGGCTAACGTGTGAGTTATTGTTTTGCCACCTTTTTCTGCCCGTCATCAGAGCTGCTACAGCTCTGCACCTGACTTAAATGTTAGCACCCAGTTGCCACCTGGATGTGTCAGGTGCTGGGCTGGATTAGGAAGAGGAGCAGGTAGATAAATAGGTTCCTCACAGCATGAGTTGCTTTTGGCCTCCTGCTTCTACTAGGAAGCAACAGGAACTAGTTGTTTTTTATATGTAAGTATATATTCTGATGCATGCCTATAGGATGAACTTCCAGCAAAATGAGTGAGTAGAAGAGTTGTCAATATTACAATAATCAATCTTCACAGTGAATTTTACACTATACAGAAATAGAATCATGATGTATTAGGTAATATAATGAATTTAGTAAAAATCAGAAAAACTTGAGTGTGATCCGAGATTTGAGTTTATTAAGCTCTTTACGTATTTAGCCAAAACATATTGTTGTGCAGTTTACAATACAGAGGATGGTAGAGAAATACTATAAACTGTTAGAGCAATTAAAGGCAAAACATTTCTTTGTAAATAGTATTTTAAAATAGATTAAAAATTTTAAGCTATGTGGCGTGTTGGAATTACTGAAGCCATGGAACTTCATTCTAGGGGAGAAAAACAATGAATAATGAAATAGTTTAGAGAAGGTCATCAGTTTAGATGAAAAATGACAGACTGGGTAAAAACAGCTTAGATCTTTCTGAGATATTTCTGAGATCATCTCATCTTTCCAATGAGAAAATAGTTTTCAGTAACTGTTGAGAAAATAAATAAATGTTGGTTCATTATTTTTCACCATGAGCAGAATCTACCAATTCATTTGGGCTGTGTAGAGTTATTCTGTATTCTGGAAAAACGTACTGCCCTGTTGCACTAAATATAAGGTATTGCACTCATCAGCTGGTGGATGGCCAGGCATTCATGTTGTTGGAAGCAGCAGGAGAAAGGGGAATAACCATGTGTTTTTATGTGTAGCCATGCAGCTTACCTTTTCTATGTTGTATTAATTTAAAACTCGGTGTAATTAGAAGAATAACTCATAGAGGAAAGAGCGACTGTTTTATTTGGCTTTGCTGACAGGTTTTGCTGAGCTCAATATTTTTTCAGAGGTTGTATCCTAATTTGAGGCCAAGAAAGGTGTTTTCACTGATGTTGATGTTTAGTGTGTTTAGAAGTCTACCTTATTTGTTTATTCATTTTCTCTCCCTTTGGTGAGTTAAGCTGTTAAAATACATGGATTGAATTATCAAGGTCTTATGCTTGGTAAAGTTCTGCTTATGTCTTTGGATGTAAAAGATGAAGGAGGCAGTGCTGTAGATGGAAAGATCATTTTTGATATAGTAAGGATCATTCATGTTATAATTAAAATGTAGTGTTGCGTACAAAGCCTTATATCATAAGGTAAAAATGTATGTGCTTGTTTTTCCTATTGGTACATGTGGCTCTTTTCATGTATCATTTCAAATTGGCTGAGATCCAGGCCTAGGACAAAATGACAACTGAGAAATTGTTTTGAAATACTGGGTCCCAGTAAAAGAGGTGTTCTGAGATTTTAGAGAAAAAAAACTTTTTAGAGAAAAGAAATTTCTGGAGAAAAAAAAAAAAAGAAAAAAGAAGGAAATAGAAGACAGACTAGGGTATTGTGACATGGGCATTAAAATAAAACACAACATCTGGCTGGTTGTCAAGCACTTCTTTGGGCAGATGCACGACTTTTAGCATGGCAGTTGCACCCGGTTTTATAGATTTTTATGCCCATTTAATTATCTAATAGGAACATTTGTGAGAACTTGATTTAATCAAGTTTTGGGGAGAATGTGGAATTTTAGGACAGCTTACAGGCCCTGCTCATTTTGACTGTTCATAGCTCTGCAGCATGACTGCTGCGCGGCGTTTCTGTAAAAACGCTCTCTGTTTGTGGCAGGCTGCATGCACGCAGCTGCAAGGCTTGGTTTTGCAATGGCAAGAGGGGATTTCTGAGGCCGCTTCTCTGTGCGGGGTTGCAGGAACACGTCTCTCGCTGACCTTCCTGGGGAGCAAAGCTCTGCCACAAGCTCTGCTTGAACTCGCAGCCCATCTCATCGTCTCGTATGGCAAGAAGGCACGGCTGCCCCTGATTCGGAGTGGCAGCATCTCGCCGGTAGAAATGTAACTGGTATCATCCCCCCGTGGCTTTGCAAGCTCTTCCCTTTGACGTTGATCTTTGCAGTTTAGCCGCAGCGGGAAGATGGCAAAGGCCGCGGCGGGAGGAGATGCCGCGCAGTGCCGCGAAGCCACCCCGGAGTCGCGACGTGGGTTCAAGAGTGGAGTTGATGCCCAGCGTGTGTTATTCCAGCCCCCGGGAGGTGGTGACCCGAGTGCCTTGCTGACCTGTAGATGGTCTCCTAGAATCTGTACGGGAGGGAGAAGCAGCTCTCTGACACGTTGGAGCTAGGCTAAAGGATGTGCTTTGCTTTGCTGTACTCATATAAACTAGACCATGACAGATCTCCCGGGTTCGGGTTGTCTGTAGGAGTCTGTCAATGTGCTTAGGCTAGTGTGATGGGTCTAGGAAGGTTTTGGGACCTTTATAAGGTCCAAACCAGAAATATATTTGGAGTTTGGGCGTAGAACCTAATGACTTTTCTTTGGGAAATGAATCATCAATAACTCTTCATTTTTTTAGGCGAAAACTCTTGGTATGGCTCCTGAGGAGGATGTCTCCTGAGCACTTCAACTGAGAGTTTTTTTTTAAACTAATTTTCATATCTGTAATGCAGATAAGAAATGACTTGGAAAACTGCTGTGAAAAGGGGAAGCGGGAGCTCTGGGCATTTGGCCTGCCTCAGTGCTCTGCTGGCTGCTCTGCCAGCTGCGTGCTGCAGGTAGAGAAACAGGGCAGAGAGCCAGCAGAAAGGAGGAGAAAGAGGTTTGGTTCAAAAAACTGGCTTATCTTTGTTCTCCCAAACGTGAGCCTTAGCTGCCTTCCATTGCTTTTCCCAGGATGTGCATTTATCTTTAACTTTGTATTATTCTGATATATTTATGACTTCCCAATAACTTAATTCATGTACATACTTCATGGTTTGAATGAGGGGACTGATACTTCTCGATCCCATGCTGCTTGTTGTTTTTTAATAGGCTGATATCATGTTTGCACTAAAACCTCGTGTTTATTTTGCAGTATGTTTTCATTGTGAAATAGTGAAGGGACAGGGACAAAATAGTGATTTCTGGCAATTAACCAAAGGATCGCTGAGATTAAATGAGGAAATCCTTTTTATAGATCATTCTCATGGAATGTGAAACCTATAGTGGCAGGGTGCAAGTGCAAAAGGATTCAGTGGAAGCGTTGGCACTCAGCTTTCAAATAGTGCACTGATAGAAAAACAGCCAAAGGAACTGTACCCTGCTATTTTTTTGAGGAACCAAGAGTTAATGCAGAAGAAAGTTTCTGAGAGGAATAAGGTTGTGTTGCCTAAAATTGTGAGAGGTATGGAAGAGATGAATAAATGATTATTTAGTTACTTACTGATTTTAACAATTCTTAAGTGAGGGTTACTGGTGGGGAAGAGTTGGTGAAATCAGCAGAGAGTGTGTGTAAAGGAAGACGAACAGCATGGAGCTCATTTAACAGAGCTGAGCTTAGAAGAAGTCCCTGGAGCAAAAAGTGCAGTCTTCTGCACTCATCTTGGTATGCACCTTGTTGTCCGGGAGAGCAGCAGAGGGAAAAAGTAGATGAATTGGGCATTAGATAGTGAAGTGGGGACTAAGCTAAGGTTTTTATGCAATTTATATGCCGTAACTAGCTCCAGACTGTCTAGCATGTCTTACAGAGCTGAGTGCTAATGCCTCTTTAACAGCCCTTCCGAAATAGAGTTGGAGGCAAATGAGGCATAAGAGAGGATGGCAGCAAAGCCACCGGCAGCCAGCCAACGTGCCCGAAAGGTATTGCAGGGGGTGGATGAATTGCAGGGAATGAGAGGGGTGTATGTGGGTGTGCATGGAGTCTGGCCCTCGACATTAGGGGAGCTTTTCGGGTCCTTTTTGGGGTCTGTGGTGCCTGCCTTGGAGCGTAGGCCCCAAGTGGTTGGTGGTGCCTGTCTCTGGGATTACCTGCGAGCCTCTGTAAAGACGAGTGAGGCTGTAGTTATGTCAGGAGTGGCAGGGATATCATGTCATGAGGGAAAGGAGGGATGTCATGTCATGAATGGCAGAGCCACTGCCATCTGAGATGCAGAACGGGCTTCATAAAAACAAATTAATAAACAAAACACCGGAGAATGCCTGATGAAGGCAGTTAAACCTCTCTTTTTTTTTTTTCTTTTCTCATTTGGAAAAGAATGGGACACTGACCTTTGTGTTTGGTTGCATGTTTGCTGAAGCATTTTCAAACACATGCTGATTTCTTTTCCTTGGGGCCTGTCTGAAATGAAATATATTGGATTGTTTATGCCCCCTTGCACCTTTAAAGGAAAGGTAAATGCTGGTGCACCAAAGGTTATGTTTTAATTTTCCCATCAGGTTTCACAGTTCATTTGAGAAATAGCATTTGTACAAATGGTCTATCTGGTTAAAAGTATTGTGTGAAAAGCCTGGTCTTTCTATTCCTAAAAGGAAGGAGGTGGCCCCAGTGCAGCTGCCCTTGAAACACAAGAGCAGCCGAGTGAGTGCACAGTCTCAATTCATATGTAACCCAACTGGCTTAAGCACTGAAAGGCTGTTTAAAAATAAAAATGTAAATATTGGCAGCCAAAACCCTTTCCACAGATGAGGAAGGATTATGGAGGGATAATTATAACTTAAGATACTTCAATGATTATATCCCAAAAGTGAAAAGGTGGTTTTCAGAACGAAAACCAGCAAGGAAAGGGCACTGAAATTAAGACGTCAGAAGGTTACTTTCTACAAGACTGAGGCAGTTGGGAATGCACTCCAGAAGTGCATGGAAAATAGCCCGGAGCGGTAGGGAGCTGCCGTGTGAGACGATGTCCCTGGGGCTTGTGGCTGGAGACTTGGCCGCGTGGATGAGAGACTCCCAGCTTTGCCGGTCGCTGCTGCCATCAGAGGAGCTGCAGGACAAGGGTGTCCCAGTCCTCACAGACATCGCTGAGGGTGGGACGTCGAGGTCGGTCCCTTTGGGAAGCCGGGAAGCTGGACATAAATCCAGCTCTAAGTGGGCATTGAGCGCTTGGGAGCCCTCGGAGCTCTCCCGTGGCTGCCTGGCTTCAAATGGGATTGCGCGCCGGCTGGTTGCACCCGTGGCACTGGGGTAAGGGACGGGCATCCATTCCTCCCAAGATAGCTGGAATGAGCCACCAACCCTCTGGAAACTGCCAGACCCTGGAGAAGGGACATCGCTGGGGGAGTTTTCACATGTAGGCTGCGGATGCCTTCTCAGATGCATCTGCGAGGATATCTGTGGTGCTCCCAGCAGAGGTGTTACGCTTCTGATGCCCTGAGCTGATGTCACTTAAAGCTGAATTAGACCAAAAAGAAAATTCCCCAAGAAAACGGGCACTTTTCAGCATTGGAAAATAACTAATGGAAAATAATTTTTAATCAAAAAAAAAAAAAAAAAAAGGAGAAAAGAAAAAGTGGCAGCAGCTTATTTAAAAACAAAGCTATNGTCCCTGGAGCAAAAAGTGCAGTCTTCTGCACTCATCTTGGTATGCACCTTGTTGTCCGGGAGAGCAGCAGAGGGAAAAAGTAGATGAATTGGGCATTAGATAGTGAAGTGGGGACTAAGCTAAGGTTTTTATGCAATTTATATGCCGTAACTAGCTCCAGACTGTCTAGCATGTCTTACAGAGCTGAGTGCTAATGCCTCTTTAACAGCCCTTCCGAAATAGAGTTGGAGGCAAATGAGGCATAAGAGAGGATGGCAGCAAAGCCACCCGCAGCCAGCCAACGTGCCCGAAAGGTATTGCAGGGGGTGGATGAATTGCAGGGAATGAGAGGGGTGTATGTGGGTGTGCATGGAGTCTGGCCCTCGACATTAGGGGAGCTTTTCGGGTCCTTTTTGGGGTCTGTGGTGCCTGCCTTGGAGCGTAGGCCCCAAGTGGTTGGTGGTGCCTGTCTCTGGGATTACCTGCGAGCCTCTGTAAAGACGAGTGAGGCTGTAGTTATGTCAGGAGTGGCAGGGATATCATGTCATGAGGGAAAGGAGGGATGTCATGTCATGAATGGCAGAGCCACTGCCATCTGAGATGCAGAACGGGCTTCATAAAAACAAATTAATAAACAAAACACCGGAGAATGCCTGATGAAGGCAGTTAAACCTCTCTTTTTTTTTTTTCTTTTCTCATTTGGAAAAGAATGGGACACTGACCTTTGTGTTTGGTTGCATGTTTGCTGAAGCATTTTCAAACACATGCTGATTTCTTTTCCTTGGGGCCTGTCTGAAATGAAATATATTGGATTGTTTATGCCCCCTTGCACCTTTAAAGGAAAGGTAAATGCTGGTGCACCAAAGGTTATGTTTTAATTTTCCCATCAGGTTTCACAGTTCATTTGAGAAATAGCATTTGTACAAATGGTCTATCTGGTTAAAAGTATTGTGTGAAAAGCCTGGTCTTTCTATTCCTAAAAGGAAGGAGGTGGCCCCAGTGCAGCTGCCCTTGAAACACAAGAGCAGCCGAGTGAGTGCACAGTCTCAATTCATATGTAACCCAACTGGCTTAAGCACTGAAAGGCTGTTTAAAAATAAAAATGTAAATATTGGCAGCCAAAACCCTTTCCACAGATGAGGAAGGATTATGGAGGGATAATTATAACTTAAGATACTTCAATGATTATATCCCAAAAGTGAAAAGGTGGTTTTCAGAACGAAAACCAGCAAGGAAAGGGCACTGAAATTAAGACGTCAGAAGGTTACTTTCTACAAGACTGAGGCAGTTGGGAATGCACTCCAGAAGTGCATGGAAAATAGCCCGGAGCGGTAGGGAGCTGCCGTGTGAGACGATGTCCCTGGGGCTTGTGGCTGGAGACTTGGCCGCGTGGATGAGAGACTCCCAGCTTTGCCGGTCGCTGCTGCCATCAGAGGAGCTGCAGGACAAGGGTGTCCCAGTCCTCACAGACATCGCTGAGGGTGCGACGTCGAGGTCGGTCCCTTTGGGAAGCCGGGAAGCTGGACATAAATCCAGCTCTAAGTGGGCATTGAGCGCTTGGGAGCCCTCGGAGCTCTCCCGTGGCTGCCTGGCTTCAAATGGGATTGCGCGCCGGCTGGTTGCACCCGTGGCACTGGGGTAAGGGATGGGCATCCATTCCTCCCAAGATAGCTGGAATGAGCCACCAACCCTCTGGAAACTGCCAGACCCTGGAGAAGGGACATCGCTGGGGGAGTTTTCACATGTAGGCTGCGGATGCCTTCTCAGATGCATCTGCGAGGATATCTGTGGTGCTCCCAGCAGAGGTGTTACGCTTCTGATGCCCTGAGCTGATGTCACTTAAAGCTGAATTAGACCAAAAAGAAAATTCCCCAAGAAAACGGGCACTTTTCAGCATTGGAAAATAACTAATGGAAAATAATTTTTAATCAAAAAAAAAAAAAAAAAAAGGAGAAAAGAAAAAGTGGCAGCAGCTTATTTAAAAACAAAGCTATCCCCCTTATAAAACTAAATTAAGCAGATGAATCTTTCTGCCAGTACAGGGCAAAGAGAAAGCATGTTTTATTCATGCAGCAAGCTGCTATTTTACACTGATGCAAATAAAACTACATGTGAACTAACAGCTGCTCTCAGACAGATTGCTGCATGCCCCAATCTGCTAAAGAAGCACAGCTGGAGAAATGTGCAGAACATTTTTATCTGTAAATCAAACATAAACTAGAAAAGCTCTAAGTACTGTACTTATAATAGCGCTGATGTTAACCAAGGGTTCCCCCCATGCTGTGTGGAGGGGAGATGACTTGTGTGTTGAGGTGGCCTTGCATGAGGAATGCAGCCAGCTGGTGGTGTTTGAGATGCTTGTTCCCATCTACAGACTCTTGTTGTCTGCTGGTGCCATGTAGGCTGATGGCAGAGGTAGTTTTCGTGCAATGAGAGCAAGCTGCAGGTCGACGTTGTCTCCACTTGAACGTGCGCTGTGTCCTTCACGTGGGTGAGAAGAGCTGGGTGGGCATGGCCAACAGGTTCTCCCGGGGAAGGCCTCCTGTGAACTTCAGGGAAAGCTATTTCTGACTCGGAGACGAGGTGAAGCTGTCAGGCAGATTTGCTGATGGCTTTGTCGCTTGAGCAGAAGCTGCTCTCCATAGTGCATAATTCAGGCCTGGGAGGTAGGCTCTGCAGCCAACCTGCTCTGCCGCTTCGGGCGCGGGCGGCACGGCTGCTTCCTAAGGCTTCACAAATTTAGAAATGACATGTTTTGCCTTAAAAAAAAGCACCCAAACAAGCAAAAATAAGCAACAGCAACAACAAGAAGAAGCATCTGAGATGGTTAGCTGAACATGTAAACCTTGGACGCTGTTTCTCTAGTAGATAAAAGTGGAATGGGTGTATTACGCCCTAGCACGCTCAGGAGATTTGATGAATAAATGCTGGTGGAGTTGCTGAAGGCCAAATAGCCCAAAGCCTGCAGCCTTATCAGTCCCACAGGAAAAACATTTACCGCGTTCTCTAGGTTGGAGTCTCCATCAGGTTGTCCCACCATAGCGGGGCACAGATAGGTTTGTGTAGGAGAGATGATATCAAAGAAATATGAATTGGGATGTTTGAAATGCATTAAAGCTTTGCTGTGTTTGCAGCCGAGGAAGCCACGGCAGGTAATTGGTCATGCATAAGTATTTACGTATCTTCCCAGTGCCTCAGACTTCCCACTAGGAAAAACAATTCCATTTAATGCATTTGAAAATTTACCTTTCTTAAATATTTTCCTTAGTGTTTTAGATAACGCTGACTTCTTTCTGACTTTAGATGCTTGTTTTTCCATTTTATGATTCAGTGCTGTAAGAGACTAAGTCCTGTAAGCTGCAGATTCAGCAGAGCATTTTCACAGGTATGCCTAAGTTTGGCTTCTTCAAGACTATTACACAGAAAAATACTATTTTGTTTTATGTTATGTTCCCAAATGTAGTTTCTTGGTATCTCTGCCATGATAGCATAGGAGTCCTTCACTCTTTCTTCCTTCGGTTGCTTTGGTTTTGCCTTAATTAGTTGTAAATGACATTTCTATCTCTTCATGTCTGATAAATTCTTGTTGTGCTTCCTTGTTAAGTTGAGGACAGATGTGAAATTTTACCTTCCTGTGGGGAGCAGCTGAGATCCTAAGTTCATTCGGTGGTGAACTGATGTGTTGTGCAAGGAAGCCTTTGGGGACCCAAGGTTTGTCAAGGAACTGTGCAAATGAAGGACAACGTCTTACTGGGATCATGGTAAAAATGTTGTGTTTTAAGATGAAGCAAGTATGGTGTGTTGTTGCTGGGGTCTTTCATTTGTCATTAAGGTTGTCTTTGCTCAGTTGTTTAGCTTGTAATGGAAGCTTGTCTCTTTCTCACTTAAATACTGCCTTGATATCCACTTAAAACCAAGTAGGCATGGCTATAATGAAGCACGGTAGTCTGCAAAGAGTGATTTTGAGTTATAAATAACCTTTGTAGAGTTGCTGCTTATTTGCTGTTTTACTGGGGTATACTTTAAGAGGAAAAAAAGCATCCATAATATTTCATATTCAGACATTACTAAGAGAAGTTCTGATATTAAAGAGAACAATTCAAGCATCAAAGATACCTATGAAGACAGCCTCAAAGGAAAAAGATGAGCAGTTTCTACAATCTCATTAAACAAGATGTATATAAAGTGCTTTGTTTTCCTCCCACACAGATTAGAGCTTCTCTCTCCAAACACTAGAAGACAAAACAAGCTAACAATAATTATGGTGTATAGAAAAGTCATTCACATGACCAACACTTGCCTATGGTAGTGCCCTAAGCTCTGTTTTTATAGCAAATAATGCCAGCCAACCCCAAGACAAGACATACAATGTGGCTGGAGGGGGGAAAGAAATAGTAGTATTGTTACACTAGAATTACATTAATTATTTAAATTCGGTTGGCTGTGCTTACTGTCATTTCTGGGAACTGAGAAATGCGATCAAATCGTCTGTTGCTTTAGCATTAGTTCTAATGCTTTAGTGTCTTGTGTTGATTAACAGCTTTCTTAGTTACTGAGAGTGCAATGCATTTCCATCCTACTTACTTCTAGGGAAGGGAAAAGGGGGGATGATGAAATCAGAACTAAGAAATATATAGGATAGAACATGTAATATATAGAAGAGAAATAGCTGTTAAATGTGTGTTTAAAATGGAGTGCTTGGGGTGGTAGCTGGTTGAGTTGTTTCGGGTAGGGTTTGGGCTGGCTGGCTGAGTTGTTTTTGACTTGAGCTTGTTCTCAGGCTCACGCTGTTTAAAGCAATACCACAGATATCAATTAAGGCGTTTCAGTGCCATGTGCACTCTGCTCTTGAGTTGGCAAGATGACTGCTCTCCCATCCTCCTTCTACATTTGACAGGACAGTGGATGCATTCTTTTTCAAACAGTCCCTTTAATGCAAATGACTCCTGGAGGCTGAAGATAATTTCATGTAGAAATGGCAGGCATGCTTGATCAGAACGGAAGAATAGAACAAAATATTTTTTTCATCAAAGTGGCCCTTTATTTTCAAAGTGATGTTTTATGTAAAGTGAAAAATTGAAGGCTATTAGATTAAAAGCATTAACTGGTTCATTTTGGTAGTGACAGGGGAAACAAAACTGTTTCAGAGGTGAAAATTGAGGATTTACAGCAATTAATGGTGAAGGGGTTCTTAACTTCCTGTTCCAGCAAATGTGTACTACAATATATTTGCTATAAATGTCATTACATTCAGAGTTAATTTTGTAAGATGGATTTTCTTAGTGTCACATCTTGCTTTCTGTTGCAAGATGAAGAATTTTCCAAACCAGATCTTAGAGGATTGAATAGAATTGTTTGACTTATTATAGAGTTGTTTGACTTTTTGGCATATTTTATGCAAGAGAAATGAAAATCAGACAACATTTTGTGTTAGATCTAAGCGAGCTGAGTGGTTTGATGTAGTTAATCCTATAATAGCACTGGTAGCAATAATGTTTAATTTTTTCTTGTGCATTCAGCACTTACCTGTCCTATTCACGCATTAGGAAATCCTAAGTAAACATTTTTTATATGGGCATAACTGTCAGCAACATTAATTTTTTCTACAAAGTGTTCTAGATTAAAATTGCTGTTTTATGGCACTATGAAAAATTTAAGACAGGGATGTAGTAGCACCAGGTACTTGTTTTAAGCTGATCTCTGAATACCTATAACTGAAAGCAAAAGAGAATTTCTTCCTCCACTTAGCAGAGCTTGAAACCATTTGGGAGCTCATCTGTGTCCCAGTCATACAGGAGAAGGGGCTGAAGCGATGCAAGAGATGCTCAGTGCCTGGGTATTGTATAGGAAGGATATGAATAAATTGCCAGCCCTAACCATCCATTTGAAGGTTTGAGTGGCTTACAGAAGGTGGTGTGTGATGTGATATTTCCTTACAGCTTTACTTCAGTGCAGGTAACTCGTCTGCGCTCCCACAAGGCTGCTTTTAGAGGATGTACGGCAACAAAATGGTAAAAGGCATTGTAAAAATTGGGTATGCACTACATGTCATGTTCACGAGAGCATAAAATGTACAGTGCAAGCAGAGGCTCATGACTAAGCTGGTTTAAAATTTGATACTTAGGAAGGAGACATGAACATCTGGTTTTGGTTTTCAAAGAATGCATTAAGCAGGAGCGAGAGCAACGAGGAAGCGAGCAGCAAGAGGAGCCTTCCCACAAAATATATTATTGTAATTAAAAGATATAAATAATAAATACACAACACAGTAAACAATAACAGGAAGAGTAGTGATGGTCTCTCCAGGGACGGTGCTGAATTCGGCTGCGCGTAGGCACAGACGTCCTGTTGTATCACGGTTCATGTTCTAGATGGAAAGCAATCGTCAGCTCGGAGAGAAAGGCAGTGCGTCCCAGTCCTGTGTGTTGTGCTTACCGGTTGTTATGAGATAGGAGGGATACTTTTCTTTTTCTTTCTTTTCTAATGCAAATGATGTGAGTAGAATTTGGACCATTTTAGTTCACCCTCAATAAGCCATGTATTCATGAGAAAGGCTGGTGGGTTGTTGCTTTTCAGATAAAAGCATGCAAATAAAATATCTTTTCAACCTGTTCTAATTTTTCATCCTGTTTCAATCTTTACCGCCCTCTTGGAAAATGGGTAACCTAACCGTGTCAAGGGGTCATTTAGAATAATGGTATTCTCCACCCTACATGAAGGTCTTTCATTGGAAAAATCATACCCAGCTGAGAAATTAAGTATGAAATGAATGCAAACTGTGCAATTTATATAATTCCCATTATTTCCTTTTATTCCGTATTGCCGCTTATAGTCCTTCTCTTATTTGAATTCACTTCCATCTTCCTTAATCAGGACAATGGCTGTCCACAAGAGATTTCAAATTTAGATGAGTCTGCTGGATTATAGCTAGGCATGTTGCTCATATTTAGATCAAGTCTTTGAGAAATGAACGATCTTTTTAATTGAGGTAAGGATTTAATCTAAAGTGAGGAACATGTAGTGCCAAATCACGCGTCATTCTAATGGAATACCAGAGCAGCGTCTTCTCAGATTTATTCTCTTAGTCTCTATTTTTCATTTATCTCTTTTGATTTTTTTCATTATAACCCCAGTATAGACCTTGTCCTATGCTTTATGTAGCTGACATTTAGCAAGCACTTTGGACGTCAAGCTTTGCTTATACCTTAGGGCCTCCTCTTGCCTTAATATGCCCCAGTTCAGAAATGCTGGAGGGCACGTGCTCCTGCTCAGGGTTTGGGTTTGTGTCTTCCTTGCAAGTGTGCCCTGTGTTGTACGTCGCTGCCAAATGATGGGGGGAGGAGGATGTTGTTGGGAAGTAGTCATGGGCATTTAATTCTTAGGCTCATTCCTTCTTTTCCCAAAGATCTCATTAAGGATGTCTCTGAATTGAGTCCCTTTGGCAGAGGAACACGTTGTTTTAGTTGTGCCTTCTCCCAGACGTGTGTGGTAGCATCCTGTGTGGTTTACTTGGGTTTCATCAGAACAGCCTTGCTAGATATGGGGGCATCATTGGGACATCTCTGAGCCTCATTTGGCATAATGAGGGTGAATGGAGACGACTGTGGCTTAATTGGGGCATTATAACTAAAGATTTCACTTAATGAAGATGCATTCAACAAGTGCCGTGGGGTAAAATAGTTTTTAACTGAGTCTTAAATGAGCATGAGATTTTAGTCTTTGGATGTTGAATCTACCAGATGAAGTTTAAACAAAATAAACATTTTTTTATTCATTTATTACTTCTTTGAATACACACACACTTATAAACATATCCAGCAGCCTTAGTGAGGACAGAAGCTGTTTCTTGAGGTTTCTAGTTGATTTTTTTTGTATTACAGTAGGGTTTCTTATTTCTGTAAGCCATAGTTGGCACTGAATGGGTCCAGCCCAATTTGTTGGGTTCTAGTGCACTTAAAAATCAACAGAATAGGTCCTTGACCATTTTCTAAAAACCTGGGCAAAAGTTCTAGCTGCTATAATTAGATATTGTTATCCAAAACTTCTACTTATTCTGATCTTGTGTGATTTATCTGGAGTGACTCTTAACTAGCTCTGAATATGAACTTGTAGAAACATACTGATACTATAACTTTTTTTTTGCACCTCATTTTTAGAAATCATGTGGTCCAAATTATATGACAAAATATGGAAGGCACTAAAGTGCTGTAAGAGTCTCAGCAAAGTAGCAAGCCAGCAGAAGAACAGTGTTGGCAAGCGTTAGTCCTGGGAACCGTGTGCGTAGTTAAGCTAGTGTATATTTATTTGAGTGTATTGCTTTTCCTGTTGAGTGCCAAGAGCCCTGCTGCTTTTAAACGGCTATTCTGAATATGAGCACCTACCCAAAAGATCAAGACTTTCAGGTCAGAGGTGCAGACTAAGAAACACTGTATGCCAATCTGTGCCTTTCTGATGTACCTTTCCCCATTTTCTGCAGAGGAATACAAGGGTGAAGGTAACCAGTGTTGTTTCTGAGTAATCAGATTTGTATTATAATGTTGCAGGAACTTTGTCTAGTTTCACCTGCTGTTAGTAGCTGGACGGAGATGTGGTGTCCTGTGCCTTCAGTGGCATCAGGAGTTGCTATCACCTAAAATGTGATTGGCGCGGTTGGTGTCATTTATTGCAGATTTTCATTGACAAATAAACTCGGATTGGATAGCAAACGAGTGGTGCAGGATTATTCCTGTGAATTTTTCCAGTTCATATCTAAAAATTCCTCTGCGTTGCTACCTTCAAGCTGACTCAAACAGGTCATTGAGACCCTTCTGAAGACGTCTTATTGGAAGACAGTCATGTAACTTCCCTGCCTTTGGAAGTAGGAAAGACGTTCCTGCTGTTGGTTGCCACGCGGAGCCTGGAAGGCAGCGGTAATTTCTCTTTGAGGACCACCAGGCCCCTCTCGTCCCAGACCCCCTTGTCCTGGACCCTTGGGCCTTCAGGTGACAGGGATCGGGAAGAACGCGGGCCCTTGCTGCTGGTAGGCGACGAGGGGCCTTTCTCCCGGTTATGTTTTGGCAGGGGGGCAGGGGGAAGTATTTGCCCACAGATAACGTGTCGTAGGGAAGCAGCATGCACGTTTGGAGAGCCCGGGACTGAGGGAGCAGGGAGGGAGGAAGGTGGGAAGAAAGGGAGGAAGATCCGAGGCCTCCTCTGGTGAAGGACTGACTTGGGCGTTGCCGTGGCAACGGAGCTCCGCGCTCGCCTTGGCAGCTCCCGATTGCTCCGGGAATGTTGTTTGTGTTGGTGATTGAGGAGCAGTATGAGAGGGCCAAGGTGAAGAATTAAAAGAAGCAATAAGAGGATGAAAGACTTTTCAATTAATGTTCTTCGGAGACTTTAATTAAAAAAAAAAAAAAAAAAGGAGAGGAGGAAACATAGAAAATGATGCTAAAATTTCAGAAGTTTACTTACAGGGTGAGTTGTTGCCAGAGGTGCTGGAAGGACTGCCAGCATCAACGTGAACTGGGGTGTTTTTCCTAGCATTGCCCCACGTAAAAGGTAGCCCCTTTCATCACTGTAGGCAAAGCTGCTCAGCTTTAGTATTAAAACAAGGAAATAAAATTGAAAAACGGAAAAGGTATTTAAGTGAATTATCTATGTAATGTTGCAATATGGGTATTTTTTCTGCACTGTGTTTAATGTTTTTCATAAGTCTGCTCTAGAACTGCAGCATAGCATGGCTTCGTAGTATCTGCCTTGGTTCTGTCTTGTTTCTGGGGAAACTTTATTTTCAGTAATAATTGATGTGTGTGTATGGTATTGTTAGTGACAGCAAATACAGTGAGTGAACACCTCACAATAGGACATAATCGAGCCAATTATTTCTTCAGTTATTAATGAACTGCTGTGGTATTTATCATCTTCAGGCACAGAAACAGGACTGTGTAAGTGCCTTTGCTCCCTGATTTCTCAAGCTCTCCAGTTGCTCTCTAGCTCGGATGGTTTCAAGGTTCCAGTTAGGCAGTGGCCAGGTGAGCACCTTGGACCAAACTTCAGTGGTACCGAGGACTTGGGACACTTCTCCCCTTGGCCCAACAATATATGGAGAGTGAGGTGGCCAGGTTATGCAGCAGGCTAGAGGTGGTCACACAAAAAAAGGAAATCTGGGCTTTTGTTTTCATATTTTGCTCCCAAATAGAGAGGGATTTGGCCGTGAGTGGTGCTTATGGACTTGCCCAGAATGTCTATGGGCAGAGCTTTCATCAAGATGAAAAGTTAATAGTTTTATCAAGATGATCGCAGTTAACGTGAAATCATCACAATAGCAAATTTTGGAGCTTATTTGCTAACCTGTGGAAATGTGCTTTTGAATGAGGTATAGTAAAGGGGCACGTAGTCTAGCAGAGTAAGTAAATATTTTGTCATGATCTAAAAATTAATTCCATGTTTGATTATGCATGGCTTTGCAGTCTTTGTGGGCTTTGAATTTGCTGTTACACTTCAAAATTAAAAGTATTTCTTTCTCATTTAAAAGACCCTCCTGCACTGCTGTACAGTGTTCTACGCTGTTTTTAAAAACGAAAAACCCGCTGCTAATATTAAGTTGTCATGCTTTAAAAGGGGAATATGTAAGTACTAGGTAAAGCAAAGCCAAACATTCAGCTTTCTGTACTAAGATATTGATGTCTTTCAACAATGAATGTGTTTAAAATGCAGTGTTTTAACTGTAGAAAGATTATTGTAAAGTCTGTTCAGGGTTTGAATTGACTCCTATCTTCAACAGCAAACTTTCTATCTGAGTTTTTCTGCCAAGGTAACTTCATTTGGTCCAGACATCCACCTGTTGAGTGTCTTCTTTTCCTCCTCCATTAGTACTTACAGTTTTGATCCTGGAAGTTGTAATATGTTTTTATTGAACCAATGGCCTGCCTATTATGTCAAAAGATGATGCAGACTTTTAACGGGTGCCCAGCAGGGAATGCTGCAGAAAATAGGTATTGAGAAGATGAGCTAGGAAAAAACTGCAGAGAGTATCATTTGTCACTGCTGAAACTCATTGCTGATATGAAAGAGATCCGTGAAGAGATGAGCATTTTTGCTAGAAGATGCCAGAATTGTGTTTAAATGAGATTTGTAACAAGGCATGTGATGAAAATGAATGCTTTCTGCCGGTATGCTGCAGTGAATCTGATGCCACAAGTAAAAGTGCTGCCCACACAGCCAGGGCAGTGACCCCTGTCCTTTCTGTCAGACCCCTTCCGATATTAGCTGCTCATCTGGCTTAGCTGTAGGGATCATGACCTGCTCATCACCATGTATTACACAAGTGATGCTGCCTCTCCCAGCCTCTTGGTCCCTCACGTAGTCCTGCTCAGATTAAAGGACTAATTCTAAGGAAAAATGGAATCCCTGAATAAAGGAGATGGGAAAGTCATGGACTGTAATGCTCTTATAACTTAGAATTTTGTTTCTAAGCAGAGCTAGACCTAGCAAGCACCATATACGAAATTTTAGCTTTATAGCCCTGCTGTTATTTTTAATTTGGTAAAATCAACCTATTTTTTCTGCCTAGCGTGACTATACCTTGAAACACCTGGAGTTCAGTTCTTTTATGTAGATACTGTTTACAAGATCTTCATGTCTTTCCCTTATATAAAACTCACAAAGCCTTAAACAGGGCCAGCAGTTTCCAACTTGGAGCTATTACCCCACTGCTGAAACACCTCAGTTTATAAGGAAGTTGGGACATGAAACATTTGAAAGCTGAGTTTCATTTGAGGACTAGTGTTATGTTAAGCCTTCCTTGCATTGCCTTTGCTCGTTCCTATTGATGAGCATCTTACTTAATTGGGTATTTCAGTTGTAAATGCAGTTGTAAAACACGCACTGAAATTTAATTACCTTTAAAATGGTAAAGACTAAGGATAAAGCAGAATACCAATAACTTTTCAAAGGCTGATAGGTATGTGGCATGAGGAAACCTGATCCAGGGTCCAGGGCAGGCTGTTGTCCTTGATGAAGCATTTCTGTTGGATGCTGTTACTGGACACGTTGCTAATAATCAGCTAAGCTGCTTGAGAAGTGTTCTGTGGTCACCATGGGCTTTGTTCATTCTCTTGCAGAAGATGAGTGGCCTCATGTGCAGCCTCTGTCTCACAAACAGGAGCTACATGAGGACAGATAGCCACAGATCTGAAGCCTTTGGGCCTTGGTCATTGCGTCCTGGGAGAGGATAATACTCGACTTGTATAACTGTAGTTAATCAGCACAGAAATAGTATCCTGCATTTTCTGCTTCCCCCTCTAATTTTTGTGAACAGGAAAATGGGCCTGATGAGGGTCAGCAATTCAGCTCTTCCCCATTCTGGCATCCCGGTGCCATTAGAGCTGTTTCCTTAGGTGCTTCTGAGTAGCCAATAAACTGAAGTGGCAGTGCTGACATATAGAAATTTTCCATGCAAGCCGTCAGCAAAAGTCAAATATTGGCCATATTGCCAACAAATGTATGTTGGGTATTTTGTTCTTTTTGTTTGATTGTTTGTTTCAGAGGATATGCTAAGAATATGAAAGCATTTACTCTCCTGGAGAACTTTTCCAGTGGAACCTTGCTATTTTAGACAAGCAGAAAAATAATATATGTGCATGTGCACATACACATCAAATAGAAGAACCAAAACTAGTGCTGGAAATAACATGCTGCTGGAGCAGTACAGCAGGCAGCACTGAAAATAGGGCATTTTGTATTTGAAATGACTGTGTTAGTTCTACATCGCATTCACCAGGGGATGTTGAAAAACAAGCAAGTGTCCAGAGCTGCGTTTTCCCATGCTGTAGCTGCTAAAATGCATAATTGCACTAAATATTTTTTCCATATGTAAGTATAGAACTCTCTTCCTGTGCCGTAGAAATCATGCAAAATGACAGATGGTGGCAATATAACTTTCGTCAATGGAAAATAATTTGAGTAAAATGAAGTTTTCAGATTTCTGAAAGAAAATAACAAAAATCTTTTGAGTGCCTACTGTCACTTAGCAGTCTAGGAGGTATATTTGAAAACTGTCATGTCAAAACGTGTTCTATTCTGCTGTACTAATTTTCATGGGATATGACCCTTTTAGTCATATTTCATTGCTGCATCTCAGAACAGTTCTATGCTCTGTGCTGAAAAGGGGTTGTCTTGAATTGCTGCAGTTTTCTTCTGGGGTGAAAAAAATGAAATGTCTCAAAAGGCTTAAGACTGTCACCAAACTTGAAATGAGCATGTGGATCTTGATGATAGAACTATGGTAAATAATCAAGGTGGCTGATCTTTGGAAGACTTAGATAACTTGTATTGTTTCAGTGCAAATGAAGAAAAGGTTTTCTAGGTCCACATCTAGGGCTTCATATGTTTTTTTTCCACAGAAATGAATCTCATCCTTTAGGAAAAAAAAAAAATTGTTCTCTTTATTCTCCTCCTACCTGAGAGGCATGAGAACTTTCATGACGTGCTGTGTTTATAACAAACAACTTTTTCTATATTGAGCTGGCATCATTTCTAATCTAGCTCAAGGGAAAAACAAGTGCCTTAAGAGTAGGGTATTTGACCAAGTACTGAACAAGGAATCTTGTAGACGGATTCATTTCTGATGTGAAATTAGAGTTTTTCTGTGCTTTGAATGAGTTGTAATTGATCTGGTCTCCCTAGCTTCAGAATGTGCGCTTGCATGTCTGAATGTGATTAAAAAACACCCAAATAGAGTGCATAAATGCTTGAGTAATGCATGTTTTAATTGTAATGCCTGGCTTTAACACTCAGAAAATGATCACAGTGTGCATGAATGGAAAGACATATTTTAAAATGTGTGGCCAAAATGGACTGTGGTCCAACTGCAGCGAGCTAAAGCATTTGGAAAAAGTTCAGGTAGTTGGCAAGCCACAGGCGGGCTGTTAATGAATGCAATATATACATTGTCACCATCTTCAGGCTGTTAATAGATGCAATATATATATTGTCACCATCTTCGGGGTATGTGGATATCTTTTTCTGTGCTTTGGTTTTCAGTGAAGTTGTTTGGTAACGCGTATGCTTCCTTGGTTGAATTTTGCTACAGAAAAATCTTGTTTTTAGGAAAATATCATAGTGGATGAGGGAGATGCTCTTTTAAAATTGTATTTTGATGGGAGTCAGTGCTAACTGGCTTGGCGACAGTTTTCTAATAAAGTTTCTTCCATCCTAGATGTTAATAGGATACATGATCTGTGTGCCCATACTTCAACAAAATAGCTTATTTTGAAAAATGACTATTTCTCATGTGCTCTAAATGTGGGGTGTTTGGGCAAACCACTGCATCTGATGAACAAGGTTCTCTCCAGCACGTGCAAGTCACTGGCGAGCCCCAGTTGCCGAGGTCTGCACCTCCAACACGTTGCCCTCTCCTCGCCCTGGCAAATGCAGTGTAGTGGGGAACGAATGCCTCCATCAGAGCAGCTTGCACTTAAATTGTAATGGATTGATTGGCTCGTGCTCAGAGCAGCAACCGTTCCCATAAGTTGCTATTTTTGCCGGAATGAGCCAGCAGAGTAATTGTAACTAATATGCGTTTGTCCTTTCCTTTCCTTTCCTTTCCTTTCCTTTCCTTT